>JANAVB010029731.1:0-13893 GCA_029216955.1 Iris pallida
GATGTGGATTAGGGTATGTAACACCCACAACGACCCCTGAAAGTTCAGATGAAGAGTGCGACTGGTATTCACATTCGACCGGGTCACCAACTTCTGACTCGGATACCAGCATCAAAGACGTGTTCAGACAAGTCCTGTCATTCAACATGGCATTCACCGACGCCTATGAAGAAGACGAGGATATCCCCGAACTTCTTGAGCTAGAACCATGGGCACAACAGTTAGACGAACAATGGAAGAAGCGCTTCGAGCAAAGAGAACCTCCCACCGAAGACAAGGTCATACAAGTTAATCATGGTGATGAAGCCTCCCCGAAAAATTTCATCAGCCAGAGTCTGACAAATAAAGAGCGAGAATCGCTGCTCCAACTCGTCAAAGAGTATATCAATGTGTTCGCCTGGAGCTATGAAGATATGCCAGGATTGGACCCCGAGATCGTACTCCACAAACTCAATATTCGTCCGGATGCAAAACCTGTCAAGCAACAGCAACGACGTTTCGCCCCGATGTCATGAATGCTATTGAAGCCGAAGTCAACAAACTTATAGCCAGCTGTTTCATTCGCGAAGAGCAGCATCCAGACTGGGTAGCCAACATCGTACCAGTTCTCAAAAAGAACGGGAAGATTCGAATATGCATTGACTTCCGGAATCTGAATGAGGCATGCCCTAAAGATGAATTCCCTCTCCCTATCCCGGATATTATGATCGACAACACCTGCGGTTTCGAACGTATGTCCTTCATGGATGGCTTCTCAGGATACAACCAGATCAAGATGCTTCCTGACGACGAGAAGCACACATCATTCCGAACACCAATTGGTACATATTGCTACACCGTTATGCCTTTTGGTTTAAGGAATGCTGGCGCCACTTACCAGAGAGCTATGAGCGTCATCTTTAGAGACCACTTGCGTAAGACAGTGGAATGCTACGTCGACGACATCGTCGTCAAAAGCCGTTCAAAGGAAGATCATCTGCAAGATCTCAGGACAGTGTTCGACCTAATGCGAGCCCACAATTTAAAGATGAACCCTACGAAATCATTCTTGGGTGTCTCCAGCAGAAAATTCCTGGGCTTCGTCATCACTTTTCAGGGCATTCACATCGACCCCGAGAAAACAAAGGCAATCATGGAGATGGGTTCCCCGAAAAATCTTCGCGAACTCCGAGGCCTTCAAGGCAGGCTAGCTTACATCAGGAGATTCATCTCTAATCTCTCCGGACGATGTCAACCATTCACCCATCTCATGAAGAAGGGAGTCTCTTTCGTATGGGATGAGGAATGCCAGTGTGCTTTCGACAGCATCAAAAAATATTTGTCGAATCCTCCAGTCCTAGTAGCTCCTGTTGCTGGAAAGTCATTCCTGCTCTATGTGCGAGCTATGGAACATTCTCTTGGTGCCCTATTGGCACAGAACAATGATGCGGGCCACGAATAAGCTATATACTACCTCAGTCAAAAGAAGATTAGGCTAGAATACCGGTATACGGCCGTAGAGAAGGAATGCCTTGCTCTCGTGTTCGCCATCCAGAAGATGCGACACTACGTCATGGGACAAACCATCCACGTGATATCGCGAATCAACCCCCTCAGGGTCCTCATGACCAAACCAGGGGCACTCAGCTCCCGTCTTGCTACCTGGGCGATATTACTGTCACCATACCACATGTTCTTCGTCCCGTAAAAGGCTGTTAAAGGCCAGGCTCTGGCAGACTTTTTAGCAGCCCATCCCGGTTCGGAGACGACTAGGGTATATGAAGAGATACTGGACGAGGTCACCAGTTCAAATGCAGTCTCCCATGATGCCATATGGCGAATGTTCTTCGACGGCACTTCGAGAACTGGACCCAAAGGCAACATCGTCTCTGGAGTTGGAGTGGTGCTGATTTCTCCCTCCGGCTTAGTGATCAACCGTGCCTACTCACTCACAGAGCCCTGTTCAAATAATATGGCCGAGTACAATGCCTTGGTCATTGGCCTCCGACTTGCAAAAGAGCTGGGGGTAGAGTATCTTGAAGCATACGACGACTCGCAGTTAATCGTCAATCAGATTCGGGGGTCGTACGAGGTCCACCACGAAGACATGATCCCGTATCATCGAATAGCAATCGACATCATCTCGTCTCTGGGAGGATTCTTCATAGAACATGTTCCCAGACTCCAGAAAATCGAGGCCGATGCCCTAGCTGGTTTGGCCGCTTCCCTAGCTGTGCCAAATTACGCTCGTCATCAGGTCGATATAATAGGCCGTGAACTGGTCTGTCCTAAGGATAACGTTCAATGCATGGAAAGCTACTCCGCTCTTACAGTCGACGAAGCACCAGACTGGAGATAGCCGTTCATCGACTTCGTAGTATACGATATCCTGCCAGAGAATCCGAAGGAAGCTACTTTTATCAGAAGACGTTCTCTCAGATTTTTCTATGATATGGAGATGAAAATGCTGTATCGCCGATCCTATGATGGGTTGCTGCTTCGGTGTCTATCAAATACAGAAGCCAAAGAAGCCGTGCGCGAAGCCCATGATGGTGTCTGCGGAGCCCATCAACCTGGCCCGAAATTGCAAGACCGCCTTCGCCGAATGGGCTATTACTGGCCCACGATGGTTGCAGACGCAATAGATTATGCACGAAAGTGCAAAGCCTGCCAAATCTACGTCGACTTCATCCACCAGCCATCTGAATTCCTACATTCGACTGTGGCCTCCTGGCCATTCGAAGCATGGGGCATGGACATCGTTGGCCCAATTACCCCGCCTTCGTCCAGAGGACACCGATTCATACTCGTAATCACCGATTACTTCTCCAAATGGCCAGAAGCCATCCTATTGGCAGAGGTAAAAACTTCAAACGTGATCAGCTTCCTCAAGCATCATGTCATCTACCACTTTGGACTGCCCCGAAGGATCATTCACGACAATGGGCCACAGTTCGCAAGCCATATATTTTATCGGTTCTGCGATAAGCACCGAATTCAGAACATTGCTTCGACACCCTACAACCCAGCAGCCAACGGGTTAGTAGAAGCATTCAATAAAACCATAATCAAGCTACTCAAGAAATTCGTGTCTTCTAACAAGCGCGACTGGAATGAGAAGCTCGGCGAATGCTTATGGACATATCGCACCACAGTTCGAACAGCCACCGAAAATATACCGTTCTCCCTGGTATACGGGAGCGAGACAGTTCTCCCATTAGAGACTCAGATCCCCTCACTCCGCGTCGTCCTCACACATCAGTTAACGACAAACGAAAACCACCATCGCCGACTACAGGAATTGGAGGCCCTAGACGAGAAATGCCTGTTAGCTCAACAGCGAATCGAACTATATTAGGCCAGAATCTCCGGAGCTTTCAACAAGAAGGTCAAGGTCAGAACATTCCAAGTAGGCAATCTCGTTCTGGCTGTTCGGAGGACGATGGTTATGACGCATAAAATCGCCGGTAAATTCTGACCGAAATGGGAAGGCCCGTTCATCATTGAAGCCGTATTCTCCAACGGTGCCTACCATCTCGTAAAGCAAAATGGAGACTTGCTCATGTTGTCCATCAATGGCAAGTTCCTAAAGAAGTATTATGTCTGAAACAAAATCCTCGAGACATCTCAGAGTGTCAAGTTATGTACCTTCCCGTACATCTGAACTTATATTCTGATTCCATACATCAAGTCATGTACCCGCTGGTACCTCTGAACTCACCCTCATAATTTTCCAGATTTTTGAGTCGCGTACCTGCTGGTACCACTGAACTCGCCCTCACAATTTTCCAAATCAACGAGTCACGTACCCGCTGGTACCGCTGAACTCACACTCACCATTCTCTATATTCCAGAGTCATGTACCCGCTGGTACCGCTGAACTCATACTCACACTTCCTAAATTATCGAGTCATGTGCCCGCTGGTACCACTGAACTCACACTTTCACAATATCGAGTCATGTACCTGCTGGTGCCTCTGAACTTACATCCCGGTCACTCTTTCAGATAGTAAGTCATGTATGATCATACCTCTGAACTTTCTTCCTGTAAGAGATCCCCCCTCATGATCCACTACCCGCACTTTCAGTGCACAAAAAAAGGGTAAGCGATCCACAAATTTCTAAAACGGCCATGTCCTCATTACCTCTGAGTCATTTCACTTCCGCCAAAAACAAATCACCCCTTTACATAGAACTTCTATGTCCTCATTACCTCTGAGTCGTTCTATGTACCCTCCTTTATTGAGCCCACTCCTGTCATGTCTTCATTCCCTCTGAATGGGAAGGCTCCGTCGAAGAAATCTTCATGCTTGCCATGTCCTCATTACCTCTGAGTAAGTATGATGATTCCCTTTCGACTTATTATCTGTACCCACAATCGGAGTACGCCAAGGATAATAGGTCCACAAATATTCTCCGCCGAGTCCACTCCTGCCATATCCTTATTACCTCTGAGCAGGAAGACTCCACGATAAAACCTTCGTACTTACCATGTCCTCATTACCTCTGAGTAAGTATGTTGGTTCTCTCTCGTCTTATTATCCGTACCCTGAACAAGGGTACGCCAAGGGTAATAGGTCCACAAATGTCCTCTGTTGACCACAAATGTCCTCTGTTGACCATAAATATCCTCCGTTGAGTCCACTCCTGCCATGTCCTCATTACCTCTGAGCAGGAAGACTCCACGGTAAAACCTCCGTACTTACCATATCCTCATTACCTCTGAGTAAGTATGTTGGTTTCCTTTCATCCTATTATCCGTATCCTAAACCAGGGTATGCCAAGGATAATAGGCCCACAAATATCCTCTGCTAAGTTTCTTAGCATAAATCCACCATCTCGTCATGCCCCAGGAGCCCAGCCGCTCTACGGTATTCCCTTTTCCCAATACCGAGAGCACCCATGACCACTTTGCCATGGCTGTTTTGGACATCCAGACCAAACTTGTTATCCATACCTAAAACTAAGGTACGCCTAGGATAACAGGTCCACAAATAATCCTCCAGCAGATCCAATTCCACAAACACCACAAGTACAAGAAAGAGAAGATGAGTCGAAACATGCTTATTTATTCAAAATTCAAAAGTACTACATCATCTGGGATCATATCCCTTGACAAAAAAAAAGAGAAGGGAAAAAGGAGCAAAAGAAAACAGAAAACCGATCACTGCTCCGGGGCGTATAGTGTCGTGAGACGGTCCGTCAGCATGGCAACCGACCGCTCAAACCTCTGTCTAGCTCGACGCTTCGCCTCTTGGGTCAGCGCCGCCTCGTCCTCCAGATGAGCGTGAGCTTGCCAGTTGTCCTCAAATTTCTTGAAAGCCCGCTCCAGGTTAACAGAAGATCGGGAAACCTTCTCGGCCTCCTGAACAATTGACTCCTGTTCCGCATGAGCAGCCCTCAGCTCCGACTATAGGAAGGCCAATTCCTTCTGAAGTACGAGAATCCGCTCCTTCGTGTCAGCTATTCCACGAGAAGCAGCCTACTGCCGAGCCCTACAAGCGTGACTTCGACGACCCAGCCTGTCGTACGAAGCGGAGCTTTATCCTATCCCGAGCAGTGTTTCGAGCGAGCTTTATCCTATCCCGAGCGGCAATAAGGAAGTCCCGCTCCCGTTCAATCGCAGCAGGCAAGTCAGCCTGCCGTAACACCAGCAATCGGGTCACGAGCTGATCAGCCTCTGCCAACTTGGGCTCCAGGAGCGCAGCCAACCCCACCCCGCCTGGAAGAGTCTTCAAAGTTTCAATCTGACCCCAAGCACACCGCAGAGACAGAGAAAAAGGGGTCACCCATTCTACGGCAGCATCTACGCCCCTCTTTAAATGGCAGTAGAAGCTGTCGACCACATCCTGCGATACCTCATCCAGAGCCTCCGAAGAAGCCGGCGTCAACGAGAGTGTAGCTGGCAGCACTGAAGAAGACGCGACAGAATCTGCCGCTCCTGCCACAAGGGAAACAAACTTCGTACGGAAGGACGCCTGAACAACGGTCAACTCCTCTTTAGCAGCCCGCAGAACTTGAATGCTCGGCAGGGCCGAAAAGTCAGTCTCTGAAGCCGTATGAGCAGCAGAGGATGAGACAGAGACCATCGCTCCCGGAATAAGCTCCGCTCCCATCTGCCCGGAGCTGGCAGAAGGCCCCTCGACATGAGCCGGTGAAGGAGAGGAAATGCTCCTTTCCCCCGGATCAAGGCAGGCCGAGCCTTCCCCAAGAACATCCGCGGTGGGAAGTAAAGGGTCAGGACCTGTAGGGCCATGACAACCATGAATCGATTTAACCTGGAAGATATGTTGATAGAGCAAATAAGCCCCTTCACTAGTCAATATTTGGCTTATCTTACCAGCGGAAGAGTGTGGAGGCTGAGGTTCGCCTACGGCCACCACAACCTCTCCACCAGCGGCCTCCGAGTCGGATATAATAGACTCCTCCGCCCCTGCACCCTCGGGAGGGGATACAACGAGATCGACGTCGCCTTGCTGAAGTTCAGCGATCTCGGAAACAGGCCCGAGGAAGCCTTCGTCACCCCGAACCGAGGGCTCAGCAACCTGGGAGCCCCCAGCCGCCGCTGAGAGAGCCCCCGCAGAAAGGACCGTGACATACATGTCGCTAATCAAAGCAGCAAGGGCCAGATCAACTCCAGGAGCAGCAGACGGTTCAGGAGAGCCTGGTTCGTCAGACGCCTACAAAGAAAAAATAGTTAGGTCATATCTCCAAAAAAAAAAGCTACAACAAGGAGATAGCTCCAACATAGTCGTACCTCCGGAGTAGCGTCAGCATTTTTATCCCTCTCCGTAATAAGTAGCCTATGAGGTCTGACCGCAGCTCTCTTTACGGAAAAAGCTACTCCCCCGTCAGTAGACTCATGCCTACCTCGCTTACGCGAGGGGCCAGGCACGGCAGGCGGTAGTTCTACTCTCACTACCTCTGGTATAGGCGGTAACTGATCTACCACCTCATCTAATACGACCGACGGTTGATCCGTCATCATCTCATCTGCCATGATGGGCGGTTGATCCGCCGCTGCTCCGCTACCAAAAGAGAGAGGGTCCTCATCGTCCCGCTCGTTGCTTCCCTCAGCTGTGTCAAAGGACTCGGAATCGGGCACGGGAACCCTATTCGCCCATTTCTTCTTCGCCTTCGGCACCGTAGCCTTCTCCGCCAAAAGAGTGCCCACAATGAAGCTAGTCCTCGGGTTAAAATCAATAGGAGGCTGGTTTACCGTAACATGGTATAAGGCCGCCATATGCAAGATTTCCCCCAGCGCGTTTGCTGTAGGAACGAAAAAATTAGTTCGAGTATGACAAGTGTCATAAGTAGCTCCATGCCCTAATCCCATCAAGGATGCTACCCTTAAATCCCTGGCTGGAACTGGGACACCCGAGGAATAGTTGACTGTACCCAAATTGACGGGCAAACCTACTGGGCAAGTAGGGCTCCAGATATACGGTGTTGCGATTGTGATAAACTAAATGCGCCGGGCGAATATTACGCAACGAGAAACACATCTTCTCAGGTAAGAAATGAGGAGATATAACGCCATCAACATGGACACTCCTCACCTCCTGGTCGGTAAAACGGGGAACGGACACGAAGAACTCATATTCGTCCGCCCTTGCCAGCATCCTCCGACACGCCGGCATGGTACTATATTCCCAAGGTTGATAACGGTGTCTGAAAAGAAAAGCGTCATCGTCCATAACGCCGTCTCCCATCCCAGGCCTCATCAAAGACCGATAATGCAACAGCAGCCACCCCAGCAGGTAATGATAAGGCAGCTCTATACGTTCAAAGTCCGTCACCACGTCACGAGCGACGACCTTGGACGAGAAGGCGCGGACACCATGATGAATGCTGCACACCATTGCGGGAAGAAGAGCCAGCCTGACCCCAAAGGCCAGCTTCACGGTAGGAAGAATAAAGTGTCGGCCGATCCTCTCGATGGAACCTGTCCCTCCTGAGACCACATAATTGTGCAGCCACACCATTAAAAAGCCTGCCAAGAGTGCCTTCTCTGACAGCCGTCGAATACCACAATAAAAGTAGCTGAAGGAGTCAATCTGGCTCCCAAACTTGTCACTCTTAGACTTCGACCTCATAGCGGTCAACACCAAGCCTTCTACTTTCCTAGGAGTTTGACGACCTCGGGAAGTAACTCGGCCAGCAGCACTGAATTTAAAAAGATAGGAGACCCATGAGTTGGTATGGGAAGTGTCCCCTTCCGAGCTATCATTTTTCTTGATAGCCGTTTGGTGACAGGTACTATGGTGACATAACAGTTCTTGGTACACAGTGACGAAGCCTGGGAATCGTCGATCTAGATCCTGGAACTCCTCGTTCGTTGGAGTGTACGCTTCGAAGGGCTCGTCTCCCCAGGGGAGCTTGGAGACAGCATACATCTCATGAAGAGCGAGCCCCAACTCCCCTACAGGTGTGAAGAAAGTTCCTGTCTGATGATTGTACATCTCCAGAAGGGCCATGAATAATGGCTTATTAATGGGCAATCCGTGGCTGGTACCCCGGATAGCATCATAAAGATTGACTTCTCGCAAAAATGCCTTGTAGTTTCGTAGAATCCACGAGGTCAGGTTAGCCCATAGAGGAATGGGGTGTAACCAGCTCGGCAGTACTAATCTGCCAACAGGATAGGACCCTTTACGAGCAAGCTGGCTCAAAAAGGTATTAGCCTGAGAGAATGAGAAGTTAGGACCGGGTGTGTTGATAAAGGTACCCGGAGCTAACCCCATCACGGATCGACTGGCCGGATCCTTGATCGCGCGTACTGACACAGTAGTTTTGTTGTAACGGATGTTACCAACAAACATCCCCGGTCTGGTTGGAGTGAGGGAGTCTGTCATCTGCCTGTCCAATAAGATCATGTTGAACCACGCAAGAGGAAAATGACGCTTCATAATGGGGATATGAATCGGCATCCCGTCCAGATTAAAATCCCAATTCTCAGAGATATCCAGCACACGGGAGTTTTTTATGATCAATGCTTCCCCAAAGAGGAAGACCGGCCTCAGATACTTCCCATTTGGCTCCCCGGAGCTCATCATGTCGCCAAGGAATTGGAAAGATTGAACCCTGATAACATTCAGTCGCTCCAAGGGCTCATTAACAAGAAGCTGCTCTGACACTTGACGAACTAAATCGTCCCGTCGCACATCCGAAGCAAGTTGATTCGAGCCAACCAAAAGTTTCCCCGCAGGATCTGCTGGCAGATTCACTAAAGAAAGAGACAAAGGAAATAAGATTAGAAGATAGTCAGAACAAGAAGCATTTGAAAGATTATTTGAGTCTATGCGGCTCGGGTCGTCACAGCCTCATGAGTCCATGCGGTTCGGTTCGATTCATTACAGCCTTATGCGGCCCAAAACCAGATGAGTCCATACGGTTCTGTTCATCATGGCCTTATGCGGCTCCGAGTCAGACAAGTCCATACAAACTAAGTTTAGATGAGCTTATGAAGCTTCTGCGGTTTGGGTTCGGAAGGGCCTATGCGGTTCAAGGTTCACATGGGCTCAACAGACAAACCTAGGCGCTGATGCAGCTCGGATTCGGGTGAGACTATGCGGTTCAAAGTCCACGCAGACTCATGCGGCCCTGAACAAACAGACTCATGCGGCCACAAACAGATGAGCTTATGCGGTTCAAAAGTGAACTATGCTCATACGACTCAAACCAAAAATATTTATGCGGTTCAGATCGAGTATGACAAGCCCATACGGCCTCCTGGGCGAAGTGCTTATGCGGTCATATCGACGAACCTTATATGTGCGACTTGTGCATAAATTATGTAGGAGAGCCATGGCAGTTAGGGTTCTAAAGCAATGCCCTTACCAGCGATGGGTGGATGAACGTCGGGATGAACAGAGTGAACAACGGCCGGCGGAGGAGTGGCCACGTTCGTCGCCGCAGCCGCCGCAGAAGCGACTGCCTTGCCCTTCGCAGCCTTCGACGCAGCAGCCTTCTTGGGAGCCATGGGTGCTTGGGAGAGAAAGAAGTTAGAACAGCGAAAGATTGAAGAGAGAAAGAAGATTTCCAAAAATAAGGGTGTTCCTATTTATAGACAAAGAAGGAACGCCTCGATCCGCGTACAAATTGATAACCGACTCTTCGGTCATCGAGGCAAAATGGCTGAATAATTGCCTGACTCTTGGGATCCTGGCCCAAGAAAGCGGCTCTTAAAATCTGCAGCAAATCAAGAGCATTAAATGCAGGAGATTCACAGAAGATTTGGACACGTGGCAGGAAGACGTGGCAAGAAGCTCATGCGGCCAAAATAGCCCATGCGACTCAGAGAGTTATACGACTGAGATAATCATACGGCTGATCAAATCCATGCGGCTAGGACGGAATACATCCATGCGGCTCTGGCATAATCAGGCTTCTTATTCAAAGTATTTTAATTTTGTAAATTGAAAACTTTGAAGGGGGTCTTGTAGAATAATGAAAAAGAAGAGAAATATGATCCATACGGCCAAGGGGTCACATGCAGCTCAAACACAGAGTGGACTCCATACGGCCAGCAGAGGGAAGCCATGTGTCCTTTTTAGAACGGCTGTAACCAGCGTCATTCAAACGTAATTAATGCCCTGATGGCTGACAATTAATGCTCTGACGGCAGACAGCTGACAGCTGACAGCACTGACGAAAAGTAGTCATGATGACTGACATAGGAGCAACATCTTCCTAGGAAACTGAAGAAAATCTTCACAACTTCGAGGCCAGTTTATGCGGCCAGTCTAGACGAGTTCATGCGGCCTGTGCAGAGAAACCTATACGGTTCGATCATGAAGGTCCCCTATGCGGCTCGGTCGTAGAAGAAACCCATACGGCTCGGCCATAAAGACTCTCATACAGCTCGGCCATGAAGACCCCCATGCGGCTCGGTCATGAACATACTCATGCGCCTTGGTCATGATGACCTTCATGCGGTTCGAGTATAGAGACTATTCATGCGGCTCGGTCATGAAACCTTTCATGCGGCTCGGTCATGACGACCTTCATGCGGCCCAAATATGAATGCTCTTCATGCGGCTCAACAATGATGATAGAACACGTGTCCTAAAGATAATCAAATTTTGGGTCAGATCCCAATGATTTGGGACACGTGGCAAAGGAATGAATTAAATTGATTCATTCCGATTTGCGGATATCAGCAAATCATTATAATGGAGATTTATTGCAATCAACATTAATGACTGACATGATTTGGCATAATCCTCATTAATGGCCCAGATCTTTTACAATCAAGATTAATGGTCCAGATTGATCATTTACCAGGCCGCCGCCACTTTGAGAATGGACAATCATTGTAATCCCTAATGATGCTCCTACTATTATAATTAGCAGGGTGCCATTCCCTTGCAAAAGAGACTGACAGAGAGAGATACGCACATACAGAGAGACACTCCCCCAATAATCAGAGAGAAAAATCCACAGAGATCAATCCAGAGAGAGAGAAGCCAGAAGAGCAACACGAGGAGAGCAAGAAGAGCATTTCTTTATCAACGCCAACCATCTCGTCACAGGAGCCAAGGCTACGTTCGATCGTCCAAGGAGTAAGGCAGAGCTGCCGTCGCTTTCTCGAGCCTCTATCGTCACTCCCCAGAATAAAAAATAAACAATTGTACTTAGATTGCTGTACCTAGGTTTTCGTCCCTAGTCTTTCTTTGTACAAGCGAGTTTGTAACGTGAAGTAAAAGTCCAGTCCTCCCATAAAACTGTTCTGTTCTTTTATAGTTTATGGCAAACACTTCCTTTTCTTCTAGCTTTAATCTTAATCATTTTCCTTCCCTCTCATAGGTGTCAGAAGAAGAGGAATCCCGGACTGCCGAGGTCGTGACTCGAGATAACGAGGGCTCTGGTGAGCCTGTCCCTGAAATCGCTGAATATCATCAAGATGATACTGATCGAGTCGTTTCTCCCTTCGAGGTGGCTGGGACAAATGAGCTAGTCGAATTTAACTTAGAGATTGCGGGTGAGGAGAACATGCCAGCTGCGAACGAGCTGCAGCCTCCCTGCTCCTCCCCAGGTAAGATAAGTCAAATCTTAACTTGCGAGGAGGCCTATCTGCTCTATCATCACATCTTTTGGGTCACGTCGATTGATTGCTGTTCTGGACATACAGGTCCTGCCTCTGTAGTGTCGAGGATGGACATCGTTGAGACAGACTCTACCGAAGGGGCACTGGCGGAGAGGAGTGCACCCCCTCCCCTTCCGGCTCGTCTTGATGGGCCTCCCGCGGGCTCGAGTTCGACAAGTCAGGTGATGGGACAGCCAGGGCAGGGGACGATTGTCCTTGCGTCCTCCTCTGCTCAGGTGGCTCCGAGAGTCGACCTCTCTGCCCTGCCAAGTGTCCAGGCTCTTCGGGTGGCAGAGGAAGAGTTAGCCGCTATCCGCGCATCGTTCTGCTCAAAATTTGTCCCCTTGGTGGCAAGTTCTAGCACCACTCCTTCGAAGTTGCCAGCCATGCTTCATCTGACGCCATCCTCTACAGAGGTCCTGGACGAAGCATTGCAGGACGTGGTCGACAGCTTCTATCGTCACTTGAAGAGGGGGATAACGGCTGCTGTGGAAAGAGGGACCTCTTTTGTCTTGGCCCGGCAATGCGCCCAGGGTCAAATTAATATCCTTAAGACTCTTCCCGGTGGGGCAGTGGTGGCTGCGCTTCTGGTGGCAAAATTACTGGAGACGGATCAGCTGGTAGCCCAACTTCAGGTACTACGGCAGGCTGATCTATCTGCTGCTATAGATCAGGAGTACGGTTCCCTCACAGCTGCTGTAGAGAAGACAAAGGCTGCTCGGGATAAGACCAGGCCGGCCATACTGAAGGACCTCCGTAATTTGTCTGATCGATATGATCAATTGAGTCGCGAGAGTGAAGATATTATGGCTCGGGAAGTGACTGCCTCCCGTGGGATCACTGATACGCGGGAGCAGATCCTTGAGATTCAGAGGAAGCTAGCTTTCCTGGAGTCTGAACTTGAGGCTGCCCGTACCGAAAGGGGGCTGATCATCCAAGAGGCTAACAAAGTTAATCGAGCTTCAGCTGACCTAGAAGTTGCCCTGAAGAAGTTGGAGGATGACTGGCGGGCACTTGCAGACTTGGATGATGGGGAGCGGTTGTCCCAGGAGGCTGAGCGCCGAGCTAGACAGCGGCTTGAGCATGGGACCACCTTGGTGAAGAACCGCCTTCTGGAATTGTGTAATACCGAACTATAGTCGGCCTTTTTCTCCTTTTGTTTCTGTTGTCCTTTTCTTTTCTTTTTGAGAGGGACGTGGTCTCAAAACATATAATACTTTTTTGCTTTTCAAATAAAGAGTACTTTCCATTCTACCCTTTACCTGTACTGCTTGTTGTGCCTGTGGTATTATGGTGGTGTTTTCCCTACATGGGGGACTTGTCTGTGGACCTGTTACCCTTGGCATACCTTGGTTTTAGGTATAGATAACAAGTTTGATTGGGGATACCCAGAATGGTTCCACAGTAATGTTGTCGTGGACGTTCCGAGTATCGGGAGAAAGAATGCCATGGAGCAGCTGGGCTCCCGGGGCATGATGAGGAATGATGGGCCTGTGCTGAGAAATTCAGCACAGGGCATTTGTGGACCTATTATCCTTGGCATACCTTGGATTAGGATACAGATAATAGGATGAAATAGAACTAACATAGTTACTCAGAGGTAATGAGGACATGGCAAGTATGAGGGTTTTCTTACCGCAAAATTTTTCTACTCAGAGGTAGTGAGGACATGGCAGGAGTGGACTCAACGGAGGATATTTGTGGACCTACTATCCTTGGCGTACTCTGGTTGCGGGTACAGATAATAAGTCGAAAGGGAATCAATATACTTACTCAGAGGTAATGAGGACATGGCAAGCATGCAGATTTCTTCGACGGAGCCTTCC
>JANAVB010029732.1:0-63912 GCA_029216955.1 Iris pallida
ATATGATTAGAGCGACGAGAGGTTTTTTTTTATAGTCAATTTAAAGATTATTGACAAAATAGGGCTTTTTCCCCTCCTAAAATATGCTTCAAAAATGATAGTTTCGAGAAAAAGGCTAATTGTATTTAAATACCATAAGCTTTCACCTATTACCACTTAACTACCACAAACTTTTTTTTTTTTAACATCGATACAATAAACTTTGCACTTTGATCTCCTTCGTAGGTTGATCGCCAAACTTAATGTTTACTGAAAAAAACATGCTGAATTAACCATTTTATCTCTAAAGTTGAAATTTTTTACATTCCAATAAAAAATCTAGCCCCGCCTTACTGCTGCCGAGACTGCTCCCCACCATTCCTCCTCCTTACCTCCCCTATCCACTACAGGTGGAGCATCTACCGCTTCTGTGCTTGCAGGGTGCTGCGCTTGTAGCTGCCTCCCTGTGCGGCCTACGCAGGAAGGATGGTTGTGGAAGGGATGGGGGGTGGGTTGGGTGGGAAGGCTTGTAGGGGAGGGGGGAGGGGATGAGGGTCAGGATTGTGATGGGGCAGTGCCGCGAGGTGGTGGAAGCCATAACGTTCTTTTCACATTTCATTTAGCAAGTTCATGGTATTAAAGTTATAAAAAAAGTTCGTGGTATTAAAGTGATAAAAAAAGTTCATGGTATTGGTGCAACGAAAAAAAAAAACTGTGCTAGTTAAGTGATAATAGAGGAAAGTTCATGGTATTTAAAATTTTAAATGGAAATTAGCTTGAAAAACATTATAAGGATATGGTAGTCTCCAGAGTCGCATTTTATAAATGCGATTTCAGGTTTGTTTTTGGTGTAGACAGCGTGGAGGCAGTGCGGTTTGGTTTCTGTTAGGAAAAGAGATTTTCTGTAGCTTTTGTAAATAACGTTAACAATTGAGAACATTGAACTTTAAGTTTTAATATCTGCAATACGATAGGGAAAAAGGATGTTTTTTATAGTCAATTTGAGGAATCCTGAGTAAAATAGTTCCTTTTCCTTCTAAAATAATATAGAATGTTGGTTTCGAAAAATATTATCAAAATAAGATAGTTTCCAGAGTTGAGTTATGAAAATGCAATTTGATTAGAAAGTCACATTATGAAAACATGAGTTCTCTAGTAAAAATATCGCTTTGCTGTTTGATCTTCTGCTGCAGAGAGTGTTGAGGCAGTGAAGTTTTTTTTTTTTTTTATAGGAAAAAGAGATTTTTTATGGTAACTTTAAAGAATTTTAACAAGTAAGAACACGAAAATTTAAGCTTTAAGACCATAGTTATTAAAAGACGCCTATGGGAGCAATGTATGGGAAAAGAGGTTGTGCCTCTTTCAGCCATTTACATGCCTTGCTTTTGCTACAAAGAAGTGTTACCTTGTAGAAGACATGGAAATTACCAAAACAAAGTAGTTTTGAGGTCGAGGTTTGGTTTTGTTCTTGTTATAAATGCACCTTGTTTGCTAGCTCAAGCACACATTTACAGTTTGTGCCTGGTCTCAAAGACATTGGCGCTTAAGTGCGGTTTTCGTCTCTGACAACTATTATAAGGAAGGGGATTTTTTGTGGTCAATTGAATCTTTAATTGCTGATTTAGATAGTCTTAGGGCAGTGAAATGGGGTTCTTGTTGCTATTAGATGATGAAAAAAGAGATTTTTGTGGTAACTGTAAACAATTTTATCATTTAAGTGTAAACATTTTATCATTTAAGAACACGTACTTCAAGCTTTAACCTCTCCTATGCGATAAGGAAAGAAAAGAGGGATTTACATATTATTTTATTGACTTAGAGAAAATTTATGATTGAGCTCCCATGGGAATAAAACAATGTGGTAGAATTTGGAGATCAAACTAGTCTAGTAGCTATATATTGAGATTATTACGGATATGTATAATGGAGTTACAACGACCATGTGAATGATTAAAGGAGATAACAAACCATTTCCTATTACATTGGCGTACATCAAGGGTCAACATTAAGTACTTACCTTTTTCGTGCAAGTTATGGATGAAATTACTAGGCATTTTCAGGAGGAAGTTCCATGGTGTATGATTTATGTTAACAATCTTTTGATGATCAAGCATTAGATGCTAAAATAAAAGTGTGAAGAGAAACTTTGAAATCTAAGAATTTTAAAGTAAGCTGACAAAACATAGTATATGAAATGTAGCTTCAACCATAAGTCAAAGAGAAATAAGGGTCAAATAGAAATGTGGAGAGTAGATAGATGGACAAATGATTCTTTGGAGATTCTTATGTGTGATAGCTTTAGGTAATTAGGATCAATCATTCATCCAGAGAGATTGAAAAGGATATTGTGCATGAAATTATAAGAGGAGGGTTGATACGGAGGAGTGCATCTGAAGTACTTTGTTATTGCAAAATACCTTTGAAGTTGAAAGAAAAGTTCTATATGACTACTATAAGACGTCATGCTTTATGGATTCTAGTGTTTGGGAATTATGAACATGTAAAAAAATTAGCGTAGTTAAAATGAGCATTCTATGATGGATGAATGCCAATGCATTTCAAAGATAGAAAGTATTCGGAAGTCGAAGCTGGCAGCAATTAAGGACGAGCGAGAGAAATCCTCATTGTGAGCCTTTGCATATGTACAATGGAATTGCACCAGTGAATAGTTGGGTACCAACAAGGAGGAGCACTAAGGTTGTAGTTAAAGGAGCCACTAGGACTAGGAGTAGGCCTAAACGAATATGGGTTAAATATGAAAAGAAGGATATGGTTATTATTAGTGTTACAAGAACATGGCTCGGGGCCCTTAATAGAGTGAAGTAGGAAGAAAATGATTCAACCAGTCGATCACAAAATGGGATAATGACTTCGTTTCGTTATTAAAAGTAATGTCTACTGCTAATAAAAAGAGAAGATAATGTTTTTAGTAGTTATTAAGGCACCTTTATTAATTTACTTATTTTTTGGTAATTGTTAACATTTAAGAACATGGAACTTAGCTTTGTGTATTTATTTCCTTTCCCCTGGGGAATCAGTTTGCTGCTCCTTGTTGTTTGTCTCACCACCCCCTTCTTTTATCACCCTTGGAGATAAGGCCAGACATTATGAAAGTCAGTTAGGCCATTTCCAAGAAACTGTGATAAAGCCAGATGTTATGCTAGTGCTTTTGTTAAATTTGATTTGTGCAGTCTGTAGGTGTCGTGGATGCTAGAGTGACTTTAATAACTCATTTTGATGTGTGTTATCTGATGAAGGCATGTAACTAAGGCAGCTGTCTATATAAACACGTAGACACATGGCTATGCTATTCGCTCCTATGTGCTATTTTCGCCTGCGTTAATCAGTTGAAGCTGGATAGAGTTCTTTCACATGTCCTTGCCAGGTGTTGAAGGGAGGCATAATCGATCTCTTAGTTACCTTTATAGTTAGTTACCTTTGCATTTATAAGGAGTCATTCTACTAATCAAAGGGAGAAATGGATTTATTTGGCCAACCAATTTGGTATAGAGATTTTCTTCTTATTGTTGTTGTTGCTGCTGTTTGGTTGCACTTTTTTATCTTGGCTGCTGATTTCTAGTGCTATTGTCAAACTTACTGTTTTTGTGATTTGTGTTATTTTGTTGTACTACTTCCTGATTGTTCTCAAATTTGAATTTGTATTTTGTTTTTATATATTTTTTATTCATGTATTTAACAAGCAATGGGTTTGGAAAATGATAGGCAAAGGCTCATATGGTGCGGTTTATAAAGCTAGAGACATAAAGACTTCAGAGCTTGTCGCCATTAAAGTGATATCTTTATCTGAAGGGGTACAATACCTATCCTATGTTCCTTAAGCAAGTATGCTACTTTCTTTGCAACATGCCAATGAAAACCAAATTCAATCTTAGTAGTAGGAATTTGCTTAATGAAATCTATTGAGTCAGTTAACTGAAATATAGTCTGTGCCTTCTGATGTTAAGAAGAGGAGGATTCTGCACTTCCATCTCTTTGTTATACAACTTGTTGCTTGCAATGAATACTTCTAACTTCTTTACTTTATATTGCTCCATGGCCTCCACCCCTATTGGACATAGACCCTAAGTCGTGGTTTATTAAGATGTACCTCTTTGATGGGCTGTAATAGGTTGTCATCAACATCTCTATCACCATCCGAGCTTCTATCAGAATAGGGTTGGTTTATAGAACACTAGAAGACTCCACAATACAATTGAAGTTTTATGACCTGCTATCAACCCAACATCAAGTCTGTGTGTTGTTGCCAATTCATATGCCAAGCTAGTTATGAACAGAGAGACACCTTGGCATAAAACCTAGATGGCTAGTTAACAGGTAGATCTACCTTCTTTTAGATCCTAGAAAGCTAATGAACTAATACTTTATGCTGAAACTCAGCATAGAAGTGTGAATTGAGGGAGTTTTTATATTATTCAAACACTAATGCTGTGGGGTTTTGGCCCTTGATTGCTTGAAGGCTATGCCTTACGTAAACATGGACCAACTTGTTATGAAAAGAAGCGACAATAAAGAAAAAACTAATAGATCATCATCAAAGTAGACGATTAACACAACTTAGATGTTGCTCTGATACCATTATGTCACGTCCCGGTTCCAGAACTGATCGTCCTCGCTAGGCGTGATGCCGCGCAAGCCTAGGTTGCACTCGTGCAAGGCAATTCAATAACGGCGATTACAGGCTAAGCGACGGGGTCGTCGCACAATTCCGAGCAAAAGTTGAATAACATAAAGGAAACACAAGTATTAGAACACAAGTGTTACAAACAAAATCAGAACTTTTATTTATCAGCGGAATTTCAAAGGGGGCATGGCCAAGATTACAATCTCTCTGAATACAATCACTCAGCTCTCTCTCATCTCTCAATAAAAAGTTTCAAGACTTGCCACTGCGAACTAATAGATCAAAGTAGACGATTAACACAGCCCGTAAAGCCACTAAAATTTGATCAATAAGAAGATTAAATAATCACTCACAATCCCCTCTAAACACTCAAAACACCAAAAATCCTACATCTATCCACAATTTTTCTCAAAAGAGCCATCCATATTTGTAGTATAAAACCTAAACCCTAGAAAATAAATCCTAGCTATCCAATATTTCTTAAACACCAAGAAACTAATCTAAATAACTAATTCTAATCCAAGTAAAACTTCTTTTCAACTAATCCAAACATGACCTAAACTTTCATAATCTTTCAATCATCAAAGTCTCAGAAAATTCCACATAAATCACCATGTGTTGGTCGAACCGCACCTTTGTAACATGGCAGTCTTGGTCTCACAAAACAGACAATGATCGATGACGCTCGATCTAAGTAATTCATACCTCACTTCGGCTACATCCTTTGGCATATCAAGTACTGAACTCCAGACAGCTACATCCGACCCTCTCGCATGTAACAATCTGCTCCAACATAATATTCAAACACCAAATCATCAAAAAAGCCATCAGCAACAAAAGAAAAATAACCTCAGCGTCAACAAAATCACCATCCGCAACATCTCATCACCCCAAATCATCATTTCAAAAAATTATGCATTCAACAAAACTTGGTTATCCTTTTTCCCCTTCTTTTCCTCCACGTTGCATCAAACTGTGATCGTCAGGGCCTTCGGGCGATCATAGTCACCTTTACCACCATCAACTTCGAAATTTCTTTTCTCATCGTTATCGCATGATCACTGCATCAAACCTTGCACTAACACAAATTTGTACGACAAAGATGCAACAACAACAACAGCCTTTATCCCAAATTTTTGGTGTTGGCAATGACAAAGATGCAACAATGAAGAAAAAAATAACAAATCAAAGATGAGGTTTAATACACAACTCGAAAATCCACTAAAATTTCATAAATAAGACTACAATCACTATAATCTTTTCTAAACACTATAAAAACTAAGAAAAAATCTCAAAACCCTACATCTTTGCTCTCATTTTCTCCACCCATATTTATAGTCTAAAACCTAACCCTAAAACAAATCCTAGTAATCCAATATTTCTTAAACACTATGAAACTAATCTAAACAAACTAATCCTAAACCAAGTAGGATTTTCTCAAACCGATCCAAACATGAGTTAAACTCAACACAACTTATAATGAATTTTAGTTAGAGCTTTTGTCAAGATCTGTCCACAATGCAAGCTGCTCTGAAAATCTTCTTTAATGGATCTTGTTTTATTTTCAGCTAAACATTGCTTCACCCTACTGATTCTCATTCCATATATAGATCTTGAAATAAGTGACTTTGAACATCGATGTATGGTATACAGTACACTACTCACCTCAGAAAGAATATGTTGGATACAGTAGACCAAGTAGCCGTCAATATTTTTTTCCTGGCAGTTGCACATATATGATTTGTAATATTTCTTTTCCTACTTTATTATCAGGAGGAGGGATATGATGAAATTCGAGGCGAAATTGAGATGTTGCAGCAGTGCAGCCATCCGAATGTGGTACGATACTTTGGAAGCTATCAAGGAGAGGAGTATCTTTGGGTATGATCAGGTTACATCAAAATGCACAAGCATGTGTTTTTTAATTGTATAATCTGCTTCTTTTTTAGTCCTTCTACGTGCATGTTAGGATATCCACTTGATCTACATTTTTAAACTCACTTCTACTCATGATTTGGAAGGCATCCTTATGGTTTATATTCATTCTATTTCTCAGCACTTTTGAAGAATACATTTATAAATATTTTCCACCTCACTGATTGATTTATGGCTTTTAGTGAAGGATCTATCTAACTATTTGGTTGCACATTCAAGATAGCTACTCAAATTCAAGGTTGCTCATCTGAAATAAGCGGAAGCATAATATGGGCATAAAATCAGAAAGTTAAATAAACTGCCTTGTCAATAACTCAACTAGGTATTGAGCTATTTTGTCATGCAAATCGTAACTGCTTCCTTGGCATGTAAAAGACTAAGAGGAAAGGTAAGCAAGATCGTACAAAAGCTCTAGCCTCTAGCACACCTTTTTCTAAGATTGAAAGCTTAAGAATTGGAAAGGTTGAGTGGAAGAGTAAAGTGGGATAAAGATCTAAGAGTAATAATGGTAAATACATTTGATTGGCATCAATTGCATATCTTAGTCAATTCCATACTTTAATATACTAAAATTCTGTCTTTTCCCTTTTTATAGTTCTAGTGATGTCACCCATGATGTCACTGACTAGCTAATATCTAGTCTTTTTTTCTTCTTATCACTTTATGTAACCTCTATATATTTGGGCTAGAGCCCTTATGGAAAACAATTGAGTTAAGCTATTCCCAATCTCAACATGGTATGAGAGCCTATATTAGTTTCTCTACCATAAATTCCTAGCCTCTCCCTCCCAAACACTAACCTAGCACTAGCCGCCACCAACCAGGCTTCATCTTCAACCCCTAGCTCAGCCCCTTAATCCCACAACAAACCTTCCTCCCATATTGGAGCCCTAACCCAGCTCTTTCTCCCTATCCATACCCTAGCCGATAGCCTCCATCTGACCTTCTCAATATGATACGATGCTAATGGCAAGTTAGTCACTAGGCCCCTTAGTTATATTTTCCAGTGAAATGATATGATAAAGATCATCATCCAAGTCCTATTAGAATGAAGTGGGTATGGAGCACGGGAAAGCTCTACAAAAGAGAATTGATAGAGATTATATGATCGGCTGTCATAGTGATGTTCAACCCCCTTTGCTGCTATAAATTCCTAGATGCATTAGCTATGAACAAGGTAGGGCAAAATCTAGAAGACTAGTTGGCAGTTGGTAGTTGGAAGTGTAGGAACGTTGAGCACCTCTAGAGGGGGGGGGGTGAATAGAGTGCGTGTGTGCAACGGAATAAAAATCACAAAATTAAAAATTTATATGTATAAGCAGTGTCACAGATGCTAGGCAGATGATAACAAACTATGTACAAATTAAATGCGTAATGTAAAAGCATTAGAAAAACAAACTCATGACACAACAATGTATACTTGTTTTCTTTGAGAGGACTACTCCAGTCTCAATACTTTTGCTCGATGTTAATCCACTATGGCGCAAGCTTTGAATCCGAAGCACTTGCAGCTCTTTACAACCAAGTTTTTATCTGAAGGACTCGCAACTTCAATAAGGCGAACTTTGAAAACTGAAACGTTATCGGAAAAAGCATTCTTTACAAACTCGAACCAAACTCTAGATCGAACCATAATGACACTTGGCTTGGCTAGGAGTTGTCAAAGGCTAGATATGAAAATGTAAAGCTCTTGAATGCTTTGAATAGATAGAGAAGAGAAGAATGAGTGATTTGGAATGAAACTTCTCATCTATTTATAGCATTTTTATGGGCAGAACTCGGCATGAGTTCAAGTGCAGATTTTTTGTAATTCAAAAATTGGTTGCAGATCTTCAAGAAGACCACAAGACTTCAGGAACTACCCTGACCGTACTCGGACACAGTTCGGACCGAACTCTGGCCGAACCCTCATAGCGAGTTTCCTAACCAGTTTCTGTTCTTAATGAAGATGCTTTTTGGGTATTGGATATTGAGTATTGGCTAGTACGGATGTGGAGTAGAATATTTTGTGGATAGGTAGGCTACTTTGAAAGTGGAGTTTAGTAGCGTAGCCAGTTGCCAATCCGATTGACCGTATATTTTTCCTAGACTCAATAAAGTGTAAAATACAGAATAAAGAAAAAAATGTCTTAAGCAGCATCCGCAATCTTTGTTTGATGAAGAGGATGAGTGGTAGTAGTGTGGAAGTAGCGTTCTACTTTTGTACCTGTAGTTAGGGGTGAGCATATAACGGTTGAAAACGAACCGAACCGAAATATGACAAACGGTTCGTTTTTCGGTTATCAGTTTGAAAATTTGAAATAACAGTTCAGTTTTCGGTTCTTGATCCGGGTAACCGAACCGAAAACCGATTTAGATTTAGTAATTTTTCAAACTACCTCAATCTACATATACTAATGTTTTGTAACCTAACTGAGCGCACTCTCTTCTCCTATTACTTCTTTGAGCACTCTCTCTCTACCGTCAATCTATATATACTAATATTTTTCACACTACGTAATTAATAATTCATAAATACAATAATGCCATTTTTTAAAAATAAATTTATTTAAATAGGCTTATGTTGCTAAAAATTTGAAGGCTCGACACATTAGCCTATGAATCGAACCGACCGAATTCGGTCGGTTTTTGTTCGGTTTTTATAAAACGTTTCGTTTTCGGTTTTGAGTTTACGGTTATTTGGTTTTTATTATACGGTTCGGTTTGAACCGAACCGAACCGTTGCTCACCCCTACCTGTAGCTGCGTATTATTTGTGTATCGATCAAAGTTTACGTTGATTATCAAAATCAAGTCTGACTATGACCAATGGGCCAACAATCTTCCCCATTTTGATAATTGATAAACTTTGAGTTTATACCAAATAATATCAAAAAAATATTAATTGACTTGACCTTTTGACCATTGCTATTTCTTGGGTGTATTTGGTATACTCTTCTCCCCCTTTGCCATTTGTACAAAATGGATGCTCCCATAAATAGTGAGCATAAACAACAAACATAGAAAGAATAACAATACCAAGAAATATAGTAATGACAAGGCCAACCACAGTAGAACTGAAATAAACAGCAGTAGCAGTAGCATGGAAGTACATAAAAATTACCAAGATAATATGAAAGTCTGAAAGAGAGTTAACCATAACTAATAAATAAGTGCATAATCAAAGTCCAAGACAAAAAAATCTACTACAAAATCATCATCATCAGTCACACAAAGCCAAAAGTCCAAAACACCTCGTCAGCTAGCATCGTCACCAGTGTCAGCAAATCGGGTCAGATCAATATAAGCTGCAGTGGGATCAAAATATCTTCGAATCTGACGGTCATCAAATTGGGTCCATCAAAGTCTGGATGACGTAGCAAAAGAGTGGGACCAGAGGGATGGTGAGTCATAGTCCACTGAATATCAGCAATACCATTCCGTAGGGTCTGGAACTGGTAAATGAGATGGTTGTCAGCGTCTCTCTGATGTATATGCTCTGCCTGATAGCGCTCATCTTCAAGAGTACAACGAGCCTCAAAACGCTCGCTCTGAAGAGTCATAAAGGCATAAAGCAGATCTATGGTGTGAGCAGGAGGGACATCAGCAGGGGTGGAACATGCTGAGGAACCTGAGCAACAGGTGGAACACCTCCGGCACCAACTGTAGGAGGAGGAGGAAACCTACCAGACCTATGGAGTTCTGACGGAGTATCATCAATGGGACAAGAATCAAGGGAATCTTATATCTACGAAATATGATACGAAGAATCATAGAGTAGATAAGGTTTCGACCGACCTTCTTACAGTTGACCATAGCCGCCATCATAGTTTTAGGAAGACTGAAAAAATTCCAAAATGAATGTGATACATTGCAGACAATTCCAAATACATGATCTCGTCGGTAGATTCCGTTTTGGGCAAGATAGACACTATGATGATCCGATGGAGTTCATAAAAGTGTTGGTTCAAGTACCGTGACATGAGCCATCCCGAGGGTCTGGGATTCGGAGCACACATCGCATCCTTGAAGGTTTCTAAGTTCAAGTCGGGACCGAATTGGACTTTGGTGATATCAACAAGAGCGTCACCAATGTTGGGAATTTGGAGCTATTTACTCAAATCGTTATCATCAAATTCCATCTCGATTCGATAGACAGAAGAATACATGATGCCCTGTGAATATTACAAGGTGTAGTAAAACATGCAAACTGCATTGCCATATATAGGGTTGGCAACTTCTAAAAATTCACGTAGGCCAATATTCTGGAAAGTCAAGCAATATTCTGGAAATATATTGAAATTGATAGAATTTTCAGGACAAATAACCCTTTTGTGATAATCATCAAACCAAGCAATAGATGTCTCTAAGTCTACAAATAGAGTGGAATCAAAATCATCCTCATCGGAAGGAGGAGGACTAAAGAGACTCTCAAGAGGGTCATATGATGGGTTCAAAGTTGAAGCACCATGTCCTCTCTTCTTCTTCTTAACAAACCTAGGAGCCATTAAAATTGAAGAAGAAATTACCTTAGAAAAATGATGTAGATTGGAAGAGAACACCGAAAAACCTGTGGATCCAAGAGCTTGGAGTTGGAAACCCTAAAGATTGGGATTTCTAGGGTTAGGGTTTGATTTTAGGATTTGGAGAGGGGGGTTTTCGGCTGTTGGTTCGTGAAGAAGATGGGGTTTTTGTAATAGAGATACAACTTAAAGAAGTGGGTCAGCTCTCGGGTTCAGGTTTGGAAACATCCGCACCGAACTCGGTCCGAACTCGGCCAGAATTTAGTCCGAGTTTTGTATGCCTGATTTCTGTGAAGCACAGGTTGTTTTATGTTTAACCAAATAGCTTAAAACTATCATTCGTTTGATTTATTAAATCTCTATTACTTGGGTTAGCTGTAGGAGCCGGATCCCAGCTAGCGATAGTCCGAAGACTAGTACACCATGTCGCTTCAGGCTGTTTACAACATAACTTTGATTTAAAATATCATTGAATAAAGTCTTAAGTATTTTGCTAAACATAAAGTATTATGCTTCCGAGAATTCAAGAATACCTAACTCACGACGTAGATAGTTGAATCGGTTTTCAGCCAATGATTTTGTGAATATATATGTCAGCTGATGATTTGTGTCAATAAATTCTAAAGAGATATCCCCGTGTTGTTGATGATCACGTAGAAAGTGATGACGTATTTCAATGTGTTTAGTGTGTGAGTAACATACAGGGTTCTTAGTCAGATTTATAGTGCTAGTGTTGTCACAATATATGAGAATCTTAGTGAAGTGCAGATTATAATCTTCTAAGGTTTGCTTCATCCACAAAATTTGTGCGCGACAACGACCTGCAACGATATACTCGGCTTCAGTCGTTGATAATGCAACATAATTTTGCTTCTTGTTAAACTACGAGACTAAGGCTTTGCCTATGAAATGACACGTACCGCTGGTACTTTTACGGTCTACTTGCATCCAGCAAAATCAACATCAGAATACCAATTAGGTCAAATGATGTAGTTTTGAGATACCATAAGCCGATAGTAGAAATTCTTTTAAGGCATCGAAAGATACGCTTAACTGTGCATAAGTGTGATTCCTTAGGATTAGCTTGATATCTTGCACAGATACAAACGCTAAACATAATATCGGGTCGACTAGCAGTTAAATACAATAAACTACAAATTATACCTCGATACTTACGTTGGTCGACTGGTTTGCCACTTTCATCAAGATCAAGTTTGGTTGATATAGCTACAGGAGTCCTAATAGGCTTTGCGTTGTCGAAGTCAAACTTCTTTAGCAAGTCCTTCGTGTACTTACCTTAATTGATGAAGGTTCCCTGAGAGTTTTGTTTGATTTGTAGCTCGAGGAAGTAGTTCAGTTCTCCCATCATACTCATCTCAAACTCACTCTGCATACACTTAGCAAATTCTTGACATAGATGTTCTTCGTTAGTAGAACCAAATATAATGTTATCTACATAAATTTGCACTAGTAAAATGTTATCATTCGAAGATTTGATAAACAAAGTAGTATCAACTCACCCTTTTGAAAAATCATTTTCAAGTAGGAAGAACTTAGGCGATCATACCAAGCACGAAGGGCTTGTTTGAGTCCATAGAGTGTCTTACGTAACTTGAAAACATGATCTGAGAATTTAAAATCTTCAAAGCCGGGGGTTGTTTCACAAAAACCTCTTCTTTTATAAATCCATTTAAAAATACACTTTTCACGTCTATTCGAAAAAGTTTAAAATCGTGAAAACATGCAAATGCACAAAGCATGCAAATGGATTCTAGTCTAGCAACAAGAGCATAAGTCTCGTCATAATCAATTTCTTCTTGATTATAATCTTGAGCTACTAAACGTGCTTTGTTGCGTAGAATTTGTCCATTCTCACTTAGTTTATTTCGGAACACCCAATTGGTACCAATTACAGATTGACCAAGAGGTTTTGGAACAAGTTCCTAAACTTGGTTTCTCTGAAACTGGTTTAGTTCTTCTTGTATGGCATAAATCCAAAATTCATCTAAGAATGCATCTGCTATTGATTTAGGTTCTACTTGAGAAATGAATGCAACATTAGCAGCTATATCCCTAGTAGAAGAACGTATACTTACTCTCTTTGATACATCGCCTATGACAAGGAACTCTTGATGATCTGCCATGAATTTCATCTTCTTTGGTAGACTCTCCAGATAGTCTTTGTCAGCAGTAGTATCTTCAGCTGCTTTGGATGTGTTCCTTACGTTTTTATCATCGCTGTCACTAGCTACTTGACTGTTGAGCTCATTAAATGAAACATTAATCGATTCTTCAACAATCATAGATCTTTTATTGAAAATTCTATATCCCTTACTCTTGGCAGCATAACTAAGAAATATCCCTTCGTCTGCCTTCGAGTAGGAACTTACCCAGGTTATCCTTGGTGTTCAGGATAAACAACAACATTCAAAAACTTTGAAATATAAAATATTAGGAATGCGATTAAACCATAATTCATAAGGTGTCTTCTTCAATATAGGTCGCATCAGAATCCTATTCAAAACATGACAAGCTATACTTATAGCTTCAACCCAAAAATATTTCGGAAGGTTGTGCTGGTTTAGCACGACTCTAGCCATATCGTTTAGAGTTCTATTCTTTCGCTATACAACACCATTCTGTTGGAGAGTTCTAGGACATAAAAATTCATGAGAAAAACTATTTGTTTCGCAAAACTTTTTGAAATCAGAATTTACGAATTCGCCTCTATAATCACTTCGGATACGAGTAATCATGAAACCTTTTTCGTTTTGAACCTTTTTTACAGAAAATCTCAAATTCAAAAAGTGCATCATTTTTGTTTGATAAAAAGAAAACCCATTTATGTCTAGAGAAATCATCAACAGTAACAAAGGCGTACAACTTGCCACCAAGGCTGACGACTCTACTAGGTCCAAATAAATCCATATGTATCAACTGCAGGGATCTAGAAGTACTTACAACGTTGATAGATTTAAATGAGGATCTAGTTGCTTTGTTTTTCTCGCAATTAGCATATGCCATGTCTCTCTTGAATGATATCTCCGGTAGTCCTTTTACCAATTTCTTTGTTGATAGTTTTGAAATGGTATCCATGTTTGCGTGTCCTAGTCTCATATGCTATAGGCAACTTTCATCCTGGTTGATTACTAGGCACTTTCTTGCACTGTTAGTACTTTCTAAAAGAAAACATAAATATTATCCTCCCTGATTCCTTCATCAGAAAGTCTATTTTGACCGCCCACGGGGCTGGCTCGCGCCTGCGTCGCCACCAGCCATTGCCCCCCCGCTAATGCGGGCCCACCCTGGGCCGGGGGCCAATGCCGCCACGCGTGTAGCCGCGGGCCAGTGCATGCCAGTCCCGCGCCGGTCCAAATAGCAGTTCTCTTCCTTTATAGACAAGATTACCAGTTGACATATCATATATAGAACATTTGTCTTTAGCAAAATTAATGTCATAACCATTGTCAGCAAGATGACTTGCTTAGAAGGTTATGTTTTAATTCAGTTACAAGGCAAACGTCTTTTATTTCTGGATAAGGAGAAATACCAACAGTACCATTACCTATAATATTATCTCTTAGATTATTACCGAAGGGGATATCCTTCTCTTTTTATCGATAGCGTCGCGAATAGAGATGCATCACCTGTTATGTGCCGCAAACATCCGCTATCGAGGATCCATTTACTTCTAGCATGAGAGGGTTAGGCCACCTAAAAGATGAGTAGATGTGATCTTTAGTACCCATTTCTTTGAGGGTCCAGCATTTTTTGTTTTGGGTATCCATGTATATTTATTTATGTCTACTAACTTTCTAACTCTACAGTACTGTGCTATGTGCCCGTGTTGACCACAATATGTACATATAATTCTAGAGTGGTTGTCCTTTGTTTCAGTACAAACATGAGTCATTTGTGTCTTATGCGGATACTTGTAAGTGAAAGCATGATTATGTGGAACATGTTGCTTGCCTGCTTTCTTTGATCGTGGCCTATTTGGTATATGCTGTGTAGTAGGACTAGGCAGTGTAACATGAACAACCTGTTTGTCTAACTTTATCTCTAACTTCTTAGAGATTGAACAAGCTGCTATATATTTCTCAGTCATATCTTTCAGCTTTTGTTCAGTTTCAATTTGTAATCTCTTCTCAGAGTCATGTAGAGCAAACACTTTTGCAGAGTCCTTCTCTCTTTTCAATCGTGCATTGAACCTCATGAAGACTTAGCTTAATGTTAGTTATTTCTTCCATGTTACCTGTGGTAGATGTCTCTTTTATTTCTTACAGTAAGTTAGACAATCTAGCCACTTCGGCTGTGTATGCTTTTATCTCTTTTCAAGATTGTTTTGTACTTGTCTAACACATTTTTGTGTTCATTAAGTAGGTTGCTAAAAGCATCAGAGAGTTTATCGAAAGTAAAGTCATCATATAGAGGATTGTCTGATACTTGATCAAATGCCATTAAGCAGACATTTGCTGAGCTGTTGAGTCTTTTCTCTTCTTCTGATTCACTGGCCTCGCTCTCGTGCCAGATGCTGGTATTTGCATACTTTCGACCAGTTGACTTCCTGCTTGATCGGTCGTATCGACTGCTCTTATTGGCTATTGGGCAGTCCTTCTTGATATGCCCAAGCTTTTTGCATCCATAGCATATGGTTTCTTCTTCATTGCTTTCTTGGATGTCTTTCTTCTTTCGGTTTGATTTCTCAAACCTCAAGAACTTTTTGAAGTTTTTGACTAATAGGGCTTGTTCATCACCATCTGAATCTTCATCGTCAGTGTCTTCACTTGAGAACCTTTTGGCTTGTACTTTGAAGGCGATAGATTTTTTCCTTTGGAGTTGCCTCTTCAAAGTCTTGTAGGTCAAGCTCATGGGTCATGAGTTTGCCCATCAGCGTCTCTAGTAACATTGTGGTGAGATTGTTTCCTTCAATGATCGCTGTAGCCTTCGAGTTCTAAGTCTTGGTCAGTCCCCTCAGGACTTTTCTAATCTTTTCATGGTTACTGTAATCTTTACTAAAAGAAGATAGATGATTAGTTATTATCTTGGAAACGTGTGAACATCTGTGATTGATTCATTTGGCTTTATCTTAAAAGTCTCGTACTCTTGTGTCAGTCCGCTGATCTTGGATTCCTCACTTGTGAAGTTCCTTCATTAGTTACCTCAAGAAGTTTTCAAACCTCGTGCGAAGTGACATAAGTTGATACTCTATTGAATGCAGTCTTGTCTATGGCATATAATAAAGCATTGATGGCTTGTGCATCTAGACTAGCATGTTTCTTTTTCTTGGTCAGTGTATTACCATCAACCACAATTCTGGCCGATTTCTTGTAACCGTCCATAACTATCGACCAAAGATCGAAGTCAAGTAAATTAAGAAAGAAACTCATGCGTGTTTTCCAATATGTGTAGTTTGTACCATCAAATAAAGGAGGTCTATTTGTGGATTTCCCTTCATCTGTGAACATTGATTTCACGATGCCATATATACTCTCTAGAGTGTTATGTATAAATGTAACCAAGCTTTGATACCAATTGTCGGAACGTTGAGCACCTCTAGAGGGGGGGTGAATAGAGTGCGTGTGTGCAGCGAATACAAATCACCAAATTAAAAATTTATATGTATAAGCAGTGTCACAGATGATAAGTGCTAGGCAGATGATAACAAACTATATACAAATTAAATGCGTAATGTAAAGATCAGAAAATAAACTCATGCACAACGATGTATACTGATTTTTCTCTGAGAGGACTAGTCCAGTCTGGTACTCTTACTCGATGTTAATCACTATGGCACAAGCTTTGAATCCGAAGCGCTTGCAGCTCCTTACAACGAGTTTTTATCCGAAAGACTCGCAACTTCAATAAGCGAACTTTAAAAACTGGAACTTTTCGGAAACAACTTTCTTTACAAACTCGAACCAAACTCTAGATCGAATCATAATGACACTTGGTTGGCTAGGAGTTGTCAACGGCTAGATATGAAAATGTAAAGCTCTTGAATGCTTCTGAATAGATAGAGAGAGAAGAATGAATCAGTGATTTGGAATGAGAACTTCTCATCTCTTTATAGCATTTTTATGGGCAAAACTCGTCATGAGTTTGGGTGCAGATTTTTCGTAATTCAAAATTTTGTTGTAGATCTTCAGGAAGACCACAAGACTTCAGGAACTACTATGACCGAACCGGACAGAGTTCGGCCGAACTCTGACCGAGCTCTCATGGTGAGTTTCCTGACCAGTTTGTGTTCTTAATGATGATGACTTTTTGGATGGACTTTTTGGGTATTTGATATTGAGTATTGGCTAGTATGGAATGTGGAGTACAATATTTGGGGATATGTAGGCTATTTTGAAAGTGGAGTTTAGTAGCGTAGCCAGTTGCCAATCCGATCCGCACATTTTTTCTAGACTTAATAAAGTGTAAAATACAAAATAAATAGAAAAATGTCTTGATCAGCATCCTCAATCTTTGTTTGATGAAGACGATGAGTGGTAGCAGTGTGGAAGTAGACGTTCTGTTTTTGTACCTGTAGCTGCGTATTATTTGCGTATCGACCAAAGTTTACGTTGATTATCAAATCAGGTGTGACTATGACCAATGGGCCAACATGAAGGTAGGTAAACTGTAAATAGACCTTTTTGCTCATACGATTTAAACTCCGAAAATGGTATTGTAGATAAAGGCAACTTTTTGGCTATCACATTTTCTTTTGAACAAGCTGTGAATTCACCCTTGCAATATGTTTTCACTTTGGACTCCATTATGAAATTGAGGCTAAGATCTCTTGCAAAAGGAGAAAAAAATTATTTCAATGAGTCTTGACTTTTCAGTTTCTTTTAATGTTTTGCATTGCACAATTTTTTTTTTCTTTCCTTTTTTTGTGAAAAAAATATGTGGGCTTCAAGTGATGTAACTTAATGGAACATGTAGTTGCATATAAATATTGATGTTTGTTAAAGGTGTTTGCCTCTCGTGTGTTTCAATCAAATGGTGTTGGTGCCTAGGTAGCAAGCATTTAGGCGGCAAGTATTGACACTACTACATCGACACACTCCGCCCGTGTCGACCTCCTAGAGAGACTAGGTTAAAGACTAGGGTTATGGAGAAGGTGGAGGTGGAAGTGAGAAAATAGAAGAACTAGGGTTAGGGTTTGTTAACTCCGATACCATGTTAGAGATACTCAAATACTCTCTCTCCTCCTCCCATAGTACATTATTGGATTTGGGACCTACCTTGCATGGCACTAGTAGAACACGACACAAAACACAACAACACAGAGACTCCACCAATTTGGAGTTTCCAAGTGTATTTTGGTGTATTCGTGCCATGTACAACACGATGCAACACGGTGTAATGGACAAGTCACCAATTTTTGAAGTGTCCGTGCTTGCTAATGTGGGCCTAAAGAGACTACATGAAACAATATATCTAACTGTTTGAAAGGCACTGAAGTAGTCACATCATTTTGAAGAAAATTATCATATTCCCAAAACTCAGATTACTTCATCTTCTAAATGTTTTCTTAATTAAAGAGATTCTGCACATTGTTTGTTACAGTAACAATTCTTTTACCAATTTCCTGTCATTTTGCATCTAGAAGGAAGAAATGACCAAACCTCTTTCAACCACCAAGATGAATCAAACTAAGCACTTCCCTTTTTTTTGTCTGCGTAGGTGGTTGCACATTCTATTGATTTCATTTCTACCCTTCCCATTAGATTTATAGGACTCAAGTAACTTCAAGATTGTTTGCGCTGTGCTAAATGTTTATATTTTTCAATGCCAATGCCGAGCCTGCATAAACAAGGGTTGCATTAGATAGCGGGTGCATTCCACCAAGAACTTTGTTCGATCTCCATGAATAGCCCCAAAAATTTGGTGTACAGCCCTTTTTGTTATTGTTTTTGTATACAGGGAACTAAAATCGGGTTTAATTCTCAAAGTAAATTTACTGTTCCATATTACCCTGTCAAGTGCTAATCTAATTTTTTTTCATTCAAGTTTTTTTTTGTTAATAGGTATTTTTATAATTTATTTCTAGGGATTTCTTCTTGTCTGATGGATCACCGAATTATTCATTGAATTGTGCATTAGCCTTGTTTTATCTTGGAATGTCATTTATATATTTGGACTATTTTATTATAGGAACCAGTGCTCGGATATCTTGAAACTTGAGGCTGTGCCCTTTTTCTATATCCAAGTATCAAATTTTTGCTATCAAAATTGCAAAATGATAACATGAGCATTTTCTTAAAGTATGAATAGTCTCAGCTATGGAAATGTTTGCACTTTTCCATTTCCTGGAATTAACATGGTTTTCTGCTGATACCAGATAGTAATGGAATATTGTGGTGGGGGTAGTGTTGCTGACTTGATGAGTGTCACGGATGAGGCTTTAGGGGAATCTCAGATTGCTTACATTTGCAGGGAAGCTTTGAAGGTATTCATTGCTTTATCATTTCTTTTATGCTGATTTCTATAGAAATTTCCTCAGAAGTAAATGGTGGCTAAGAATCTGATTCTGTAAACTATTTTTGTAACTTTCTTAATTATCTTGTTGTTTGAATCCCAAATTTCTCGGGTCAACTGTTTGAATCCCAAATTTTCTGCAGTTTGAATCTATTTGAATATGTTGACTTTAGAGCCAATTTTAGCATATCGGTATTAGAGACTTGTTAAATTTTAGGTAAAAAGGAATTGGTGTGAAGGATACAACACAACTAGTCCCACCATGCACTTTCCTGTTGATATGGGCATTTGTTCAGTAAAAAAATATAAGCATGAAGGCTGCTTATATTTTGGGCTAATACTGCTGCAATACAATTTTTATTTATGAAAAGCCATGTTGCATGATGTGGACACGACGACACTTTATATGACCAGTTGTAAAAGGTAGGATATGATACGATGGAGATACAACAATAAGTAACTATCTGAATAGAAACACAAAGTCAGTAATGGGAGATCTAATTCTAAATTTAACTTTATTTTTGTATCTACAGATTGATGATGCTAAGAGCTGATTCACCACATGAGATATTGATAGAATACTTTCCTTCTGTATCCTAGTTTGTTTTGCTTATCATATCTAAGGTGTATCATTGAGTTGAGGATAAAATATAATTTTGGTACTTCCAAGATGATATGATGCTCAGAAGATATAGCTTATGAATGCATTTATATCATAGTTCCTTTATTTTATTTTTGTTGGTTCTTTACAATATTCCTGGTGGCATGTAAAAGTTTAAAATAAGAAAATGCTAGAATCCCAACAAGAGAATTTTAATTCACAACTATAGGCAAAATTAAATCAAGCACAAAAAATATGAAATCCAACGAACCTGAGCACAAATGTTAAATCATCAGAAACATTGTAGAATGTCATGTGTTATGCTTGTAAAAAATTTATTGTCATCAAGTATAAATTAGCTAACTAAAAGCTAACAAGTTACCAATGGTGAACACATAACAGCATGAAATTTATGTACATAAAGAATAGAATGAAACATCTACAGAAGGATGTTTCATAAGAACCTGCACAAAGCATGGAAATATGCCATTTCAGCCAACCTCTTCCAAAATAACAATTGCAGTTTTAGTTACCAGTCACCAAAAGATAGTTTAGTACAGCTTTATACACATTCTCAACAAGAAATTGAATCACTAGCAATTAGTCTGAATCTCATGGATAAAAGGCACAGCACGTTGCTGACACAAAGAGCAATGACTAAAATCCATCAATTAAAACAATTTAAAGACTAACAAAGTATGCTTCAAAAATAAGGTTTCATGGCCAAAACTAGTACAAACTGAAATGGAAAATAACCTCTAGTCTGCTGCTTACGACATAATACTTAAATCAGGATGACAGAAACAAACTCCGCTTAAACCAACATAATACTATCGGATTGCCAAACACTAACTCCACTAATGAGCTCATATGTGCCACCAAAGGACAAGGTTGACCTTCAGACTGCAGCGAAAGCCTTCTTCCCACAACCGGTTGATCCAGCTGGAATAACTCTCAACACATTGAACCTCACAGTACGATTTGATATGGGTACAATACCTATACCTCCATTGAAATACCCCTGCAACAGAGATCAGGAGTCGATAGTGCAACCCACATGATACCTAGTAGTCTAGTATTCTTCATTTCTGCACTTTGAAGTTTGAACATCAACCCTGGTTTACATAATGATTTTTGCCTCCCCGTACTGGTTCTTGACCTTTTTCCTGTTGTGATACTATCACTCTTGTAAGTAAAATGTTTTTTTTTTTCTTTCATCGACAATCAGTTCGCAGTGAAAACAAGTTTTTTCCTCAAGGCCCATAACATGATTGAATGGTTTCTCAAGAACCCTGCTTTTTGATCTTCTGAACACATTTCTCCCTTGTCGCATCTCCATTTATTGTTGTTTGATTCGTCTGCTTCACACAAAATTTAAACCTACAGAGGAGATTCACATACCAGTTTTTTCTTTTAAGCATTCCAATAGCAGAATTAGATTTTTGTTTATTCAAGTTAGCAAACCTCAAAATTTGGAACAAAGGCTTTGTTGTGGCGCTCTTCTTTTCTTATCAGTCCAAATGTAACCTCTGGTAAGAACGTGGTTTTAGTCCAGTGAGAACTTACGTTCATGAAATATAATCCACCATATTGATTTTGATTGTGAATGAATGGAAGATGGTACCATTGGTATCTTGTAACAAGTGAAACCGAATGGCAAGGTTTGTGCTTTTTTTTCCCCAGCTTTCCTAAGTACTCATGTTTTTGGACTTGAACTGTTACACAACAGTTACACACACCTTCTTTTTGAAAATTTCTTTTCTTAATAACTCTACAACTTTTGATGCAGGGCCTTGCGTATTTGCATTCAATATTTAAAGTCCATAGAGACATTAAAGGCGGCAATATATTGCTCACTGAGCAGGGGGAGGTAAAATTGGGTGAGTGACTTCTTCAAAAGATAATACTTGCCACTTTGCAACAATAAGATATATCATCATCATCATCCAAGCCTTCTCCTATCAGCATGGGGTCGGATATGGAGCATAAGAAAACTCCATAAATATTTGACAGAGTTTTTGTGACCGGACGTGGTGTAGGCTATGTTACCATTTGATACAAACCTTGGAGAACTCATTCCAGAAACTAGCCGTTAGGAGGAGGGCCCAAGATTATATCAACACGTATCGAGTTCCCCATACAATCGATGTGGGACTAAAGGATCATAACATCATCATGCCATAAAACCAAGGGGCAGTTGGCAGGTAGATGTACCTTCTGGATATGCAGTTTAAGGTCATGCAACCAAGGAGAACCCTCCAAGTTCTCCTAGACTATAAAGAATCTAGATGAAGAGGTAATATGATATATGTTTCTTAAAGCAAAATAGTAAATTGCATCCATCTCTATGACACATTAAGTCAAAGAGTGAAAAGGAATGACAATCCCGCTAACAGTAATATATGTATACAGTATCCATGTTCTAAAGCATGTAGGATCACATTTCACACAATTTGAAAATATTTAACCCATTGATCAAGTGAGTCTCTTTAACAATTTTTGAACAATAGAACAATGACCATTATATGGATGGGTTAGAGATTTTCAAATTGCATGAAATTTAAGATACACATGCTTTAGAACATGAATATTAATATGCACGATATGAATCTTCATTTTAGATTTAAATCATTCGATGAATGGTATGATCCACGACTGAACATCTCACTACACACACAGACGCCCTTCTTTGATTTATCCGTATCTAAATCAAATCTCTGCTAGTTCTTATTTAATCAAATCATTAGTAAATCATTCTTTCTGTGATTCCCTAACCTTATCTCTCGTCTCTTTCTCACACTGGTAAAGGATATCAATTCTGTCTCATAATATATCATTTAATTGGCTTTTCTTATCAACAAATGAGTTGTATTTGAAGTTTGAACATACATATTTAAGATTTGGTAGTTCGAACATGTACTTTAGCTGGAACTATATTACAAGACTTGAATGTTCTACTGTTTAGATATCAAAATGAACTATAGGCAGCACTTAATTTGAACTACCAGATTAAATAATATTAGTGCATACTATGGGCCAAATACTAAGTAATATGTGTACTATATGCTCAATTCAGTAAAACCATTATATTGGGATCTGGGACTTGACACCTGATATACGTGATGTTATAATACCGCGTTAATACACAACTAAACAATATACTTTAGTTGGCACCAGCTGCAGAGCTGTTCTAATACTGAGTTAAATAAAACCCTTTATGTGTGTACTATAGTTGGCATTGGATTATCCTTACTATTTGATCTAGTTCCTACAAAATAAAATCATGTAATCGGGTACCTTTTTCTAATTTCACTTCACGAATTCTAGTGACTTTATTCTATTTTCGGACAGCTGAGGAGCCTTAGATCAATTTGTTTGTTCCCAATTAAGGTTTGTTGATGTTAGCTGCAAAAAAAATCCAATTCATTATCCCCTTGGGAAAGAAAGTGGCATCTCCACGTTCTTTCTTGAACGAGAAAATAGTGAAAGGTAGCAAGCAATGTCTCATTACAAAGAAAATACCTAAGAACTCTCAATATTGTTAACTCACGCAAGGAACATATGAAAAAAATAGTATTATTTACTTTGTCCATGTACAACATTGAACAAGATAAATATATGTGGTACATTTCTAAAAAAATAATATAAATAAAAAGATAATAGTAATGTGCAGTAACTTGTAATATAAGATTGTTTATTTAAACTATTTAACTACCAACAACTAATTTGAAGCCATCATCTTGGTGAAATTGTCGTCCTTCATTACACAAGAAAATTGAAGAGCCCCACAATTTTGAAATGGATTTAATTTCTCAGACATTTACATGTATGCTACAGTAGTAAATGCATGTTTGTGTGTTGTATAATATTTCTTTTTTCATCCCAATGCCCATGCATATGCACACACCCATGTTCTCTAGTTATATTTTAATTATTGTTCTTAAACATCCATCATATGTGTCGGTACTTGCAAGTATACACTAGTAAACACAGTATTGCGGCATGAAGTTATGTATTCGATTGTACTCTCTTTTTGACTTGAACATTGGGAGACTTCCACATCTGAGCTGGAATCAGATTTTGTGATTTCCTATTACTCAGTTTCTCAGCAATGCGTTTATATGTAGGTGATTTTGGTGTTGCTGCGCCCAGCTTACTAGGACCATGTCAAAACGTAACACGGTAAGCTTCTTGTGGCTGATCAAGATCATTACTTTTAACATATTCCATGCAGTGAACAGCGAAAACTGGTGTGTTTGTGCTTATTATCCAACATGATAGTTGATTTTGTTGCGATAATAGACTCTTCTATATATATATATATATTATATATATATATATATATATATTCTAAATAGAATCATGAGTTCGGGAGCGGGCGACCTGGCGAACCCTAGGGTTCTTCTCACGCCGCCTCCCCGTCCGCCGGACCCTCTCGCGGAGGGGAGGAGGCGACCTGGGAGGAAGGGAGGGGGGGGCGGCCCCCTCTGGCAGGAGGCGGCGGCCCCCCAGGCGGGGGGGGGGGGGGCTGGCGTCGGGATCCGGGGTCGAGCGGACCCCCGTAGGTGCTGGCGGCAGGATCGGCGACGACCAAGGGGGTGCGGCCGTCCCCTCCCAGGCGGTGGCGGAGGGCGGGGTGGCCCGGGTGGCGGCGGGTTCTCCGGCGATCAACGGGTTGGTTGCTCCTATGTTCGAATTCAGATCGGGATCCGGGGCTCGCGATGGCCGGAGAGATGATGATGGCTGGACGACGGTGGTGAGATGGCATCCGGGTGGTGGAAGAGGGGCTCAAAATCAAGTTATGAGTCGGACGGGCCCTGGGAGGAACGGGAATAGGTCTACTATTGGCCTAGGTGGCACACGTCGACAGGGAGGAGGACCGGGGCGCCCTGCGTCTGGATGGCGGCCAAAGGCGACTGCAGCGGAGAAAGGAAAATGTATTGCTGGGGATGTCGGGAGTCAGAGGACTCCGTCTGCCATCGGGCCTCGTCCCAAATCCTGGAAGGATGTTTGTATATCGAGCGGGAACAAGAGCCCGGTGTCGATGGCGTATGTGCTACCGATGCAGGTCGGAGGAGGCCTCCGAGCATATTTTCCAGCAGAGGAGATTGCGGAGGTCACGGACTTCTGGAAGAACACGCTTGTGATGTATGTGTTGGGAAGTAAACCGTTCTACGGACAGATACGAAAATATGCAGAGGGTATGGCGTCCCAAGGTGTCACGCCCCAGAACCAGAATACTGGCAAGTGGGGACGGACAAGACCAGCTACGCAATCCCAAAGTACACCAGTACTCTGAAATTACGTATAAGCTGTCAAGTCATGGGGGTTACTTCTACAAGCCAATAGTCGATCCTAGGTTAAACAATCCTAGGTATCTCAATCACAGGCAATTATACAAAGTACAAGAAGTATGATCATCAGACATACAATAGTAAAGCGTCCCAAACCATTTATACATGGATGTTCATGAAGCTAGTCATACCAAAATAGAGAACTAGCAAGAGTAATAGTCATACATGATAAGCTCTAGCTATAGTCTAGAATACGCACATCATGTTTTGGCTCGTAGGCTAAATATCAAGAACCAAAACACGAGCTAAACACGTGCTCGGAGGCTAAATGCCACAAAAGAATAATACATATCAGGTGGGAGAATGAAACAAGAAACCCATTCAGGTAATCTGGTGCTCCGGATGGTCACCATCGAGTAGATGGTACGGAAGATCCTCTGGGCTCTTCTATTAGATCTGGCCAAACAAAACCAGTGGGATTAGACCCCCAATAGCAAGTACCACAAAGGAGGCCAAACTATGAACTAAAACCAACAATCACTAACATCAACAATTAGAGATACAAATGAGTAAGAGCAGATCGAGACTCGTGCACTACCAATGCACTTATCCCGAATATAGGAAGACAATAAGTAAGCATGTTGGAGCATAAAGTAATTAACATGTGACATAATGTAAGTATAGACATGTTAAGTAAACAGAAGCTTGAGAACATGTAAAATCAACTGGTCATGTAAGCATGTGAGATAGCCGGGCCATACGAACATGGTGACCCAACATAGGGATCATGTATAGCTTGTGAGATAATTGAACATGTGAGCATGTAAGAATTATATAGAAGACAATGATAAGTGGACTTAGGAACTTATTCGGAAGTCTCTGATCATTGCATAAAGATCATGTATAGAATGTGAGTACTGAATAGGACGACAAATGATAAGATGACTTAGGAACTATTCTGGAAGCCAAGTTACAACCTTTAAACCAAACAAGGACCGGGATTGTAACCCTTCTCCTGAACAGAACTTTGTCTCCGACCATTCATCGATGAAAGTAAGCATAAACCATAGTGTACTGAAATAAACATATGGACACTTTGTCGCCTTGCATTACGATTCACACTTTTACTTCTTATTCAAACATTGCTCTTGCTGTTCGGAAGTGCCGGTGGAGAGAGACATATGGCCTATGGGTTTTGGGTCGGATTTTGGGTCGAATATTTGGGCCCGACTTAAAAAAAAAGCTAACTACATATAAGCGGCCGCTTAAGGGAGTCGGTGACTACATCTAGACGGCCTCGTACCCGCCTAGGTGGTCGATTATTACTGACTTTTTAGGCTAACGCCTAATTACCCAACTCAGGTTGAAACTTAGGTCCCCTATGCCCGCCAAGTGTCTAGGCGACGATTAAATCTAATTTTTTTAGAATACCTCTAGAGATCTCTTTGTCATCCTTTAGTGTGAGGCTTGTCAATTTGGGAAGCATTGTCTTGCCTCTTTCCCCTATGAGTTGAGATGTGGAGCTTATCCCTGTTCGATGTTTTTTATTCTGACATTTGGCATCCTAGTCGTGTTGCTTCTCTTTCCGGTTATTGATATTTCATCACCTTTGTTGATGACTATTCTCGTCTTACATGGATTTTCATGATGAAGTGCAATCAAAAGCTTGCAGTATATTTCAGCTTTTTCACCAAGAAATCATAACTCAATTTAGACGCAATGTTATACTTATAATGCCTTTGAATATATGCGACACGATCTTTCCACTTATTATGCTTCTCATGGGATATTCTATCAAACTTTATATGATTGTACCTCTTAACAAAACGGTATCATTGAACGCATGAATCGTCTTCTTCTTGACATCGCTTACACTCTTATGTCTCAAATGCATGTGCCTCGTGACTTATATAGAGTGATGAGGTTCTTACTGCTACGTACTTGGTCAATCGGATTTGTCTTGTGTTCTTGGTGTTCTTATCCCTTTCCCATGTCTTTATCCCACCAAATCCATATTCCATATTCTCTCTTACACTACGTCTTTAGTTGCGTTGCTTTTGTCTAACCATCGTCCAAATCTGGATAATCTCTCTTGTCGCACCATCAAGTGTCTTTGGTATTCTCGTCTTAAGAAGAAAGGTTATCATTTCTTTGATCCTATCATCCGTCGGTTGTATGTGTCTGTCGATGCTACTTTCTTTGAGGATACACCATACTTCTCTATCACCGCCACCAGTCTCCTTCCCCTACTTTTATACCTTTACCTATTCCTCTTCCGACTCCTTTCACATCTATGTCCTATTTTTTATCTACTTCGTCAAGTGTTGTTAAAGGCGCCGTCCAGGCGCTCAAAAGGCAAGAAGTGATGTTTTACCGCCTAATTCAAGGCATGTAAGGTATCTTCTCTAGGTGACACCTAGGCGATAAAGACACCAAAGACGAGATTAGAAAAATGGGTAATTAGGCGAGCTTATGTGTACACCTAGGTGTGTTGGGTGTTTTGTGCAGTCTTTTTGGGCTTTGTTTGAATTTTTTATAAGTTTATGGGTTTGTTTGGTTTTATTGGTTTTTAAAGTTCTAGCTTTAGTTTTAAAGTCCCAAATAGTATTTTTTAAGTTTCAACACTATAAGTTACTAACTAAATATACATAAATAAAGAAGGAGAAGAAAGAGACCATGTGACACTTTTGACAATTTGTGATCTTGTTAAGTTATTTTGTTGTTTTTTATTGGTAATTTGATATATTTTTTTCTCTTTTCCTTAGTTTATTGTAAACTCAAGTTTGATGAGTTTTTAGGGATATAGGACAAATTTGGATAACCTAATATGAGCTACAAAAATGAGAAAAATGTTATGAAAAAAAATTGAGAAGCTTACAATGTGGTACTTTTCTTCTCCGAACGAGTCTAGGTCAGCCTAAACGCTCCTAGGCGGAGCGCTTAAAGTTTTTTAAAACACTCACTCTTCATTTATACCTTCGTTTTCATCTATTACTTGGTAGTGACTCGACGTTATTACTTGACTCGGCATTATTACTTGGTAGTGACTTTCTGACTATTGGAGGACCAAGCACATTGAGGTGAACTGCCATTTTGTTTGTGATGTAGTGATGGACTGTCACGACCCGATCCCAAATTATTGGGTCGAATCGGATCATGCCCAGCCTGCACCGTTGTGAGACGGCAGCAGTAAGCTGTTTCTATTTGCAGGTAATCTCAAGATCTATACATTTGTCACAACACGAATTTACGAATAATTTAAAATTTTTATTCAACAAAGAGAAAATACAACTGGAAAGAAAAATACTGAAATAGACACTAAAACCAGAAGTCTACAATCTCCAACATGATGAAACTAGAAAAAAGGAAATAACAACTAGCTAAACGGGCCGGCTCTTCGGCCTCAGGATCCGCGTCCTCCAAGGGAGACTCTGGTAACACCGCAGGGTATAGCACATGATCATAATAGCTATTGTACAATAGCTCAGCGTCATCAATATCACCTATTTGGGGGATCCAGTCAGGAAAGGAGCAAGTACGAGTACATAATCCGACATTCTAAATAATAATGGAAAGATGCAATTTTAAACAGTTGAAATACTTTGAACAATATTTTTTCGCAATTTTCAGCAATTCAGTATTTGAAACAATGTGATTTGAATATGTAACGTCTATGACCGGCTTGGGTTGTACAATAGCATCCTAGCGACGCGATACGGCTTATCCCCGTGTGTAAGAGAGGTAAGCTCGCACAATAACAATATGCAATATGAGGGGTATTGGTCATAAACGTTACACTATTCCCCCATTCAATATCAATCAATATTTGAACCCTAGGAGAGGGTTCCGTGTAGCAATGTGGTTTAAGCATGCAACATGACAATTACTAAATAAAATGCAAGAAAACATAACCGTAACTTGCCTTTGTTAATGACTGGAACAGGATGTCGGTACCTGGGGAGGAAGTCAAATACGTCGTCAAAATCCTACAGTTGAGCACCCTGACTTAGAACCATAAAGGAAACCATATCTAGGTGTGCTTAGTTACAATTTCTAGAAACAAACCCTAGTCAAGTTTTGAGTTATTAATTAATCTACCGAAAACTGTCTAACGTCGCGAGCTACGTTTGTTGTCATTTAATTGGATAAGCCTGTTACTGGTTTAGTTGGGGAAGATAGCAACTACCGATTAATTGGCAAAACTTTGTATTTTAATAATATATATAAAACTAAATTTCTTTAAATAGGAAAACATGAATTTATTAATTTATTAGTAGTCGGTATTTTATTTTATTTAATATGAGAAATCCTTATTAATTTTATACAAAAATAATTAATATCCAATTTAATTATGCGCCTAGCTACGCAAACAACAACCAGAAAATAAAATAGAAAACCTAAGCTACACAATTACAGGACCACAGAAAAGAAAAGAAAAGCTGGACTTATGTCCTTACAACAATTTAATTAAATTAAATTAATAAGGATGAGGCGAGCTCTGAGTGCCGTGAAACGGTCCAATCAGAAGGCCGAGGCCCTGCACCCAAAATTAGAGGCCAGTAACTAGTTATAAAATAAAATATAATTAAATATAATTTATAGAAAAATGGGACGTCTCAGACTGGGTCATGCAATCTCATGTTGCTGGCTAACGCCTCAACGTACAGGAAATCCTGTAGCGTTTGCGTGTCGCCGAGGCTCATCCGACCGATACGGTCGTCGCCTACAGGGGATACAGAAACTAACCAACCAACACTTTAACCAAATCAAAACCAATGAAACCATTTGCAAGGACCAGGGTTTTAGAAATAGGTTTTGATATACAAAAATGACTGAACTTATAAAATATTATTTTTAAATACTTTTCCGAAAATTTGGGCAGCACCTCCTCTGTAACTAGGACGACCTAGCCACATAGGCGGTACAAAACCCACACCAACAACAACCCAAAATACTAAACATCACTCAAAACCACACCACCCAAATACCAATCTCCAAAGCCACCAAGGCAAGTCATAGCCTAAGATACAAACACACAACACATAAATTCCAAGCAATAACCAACCCAAGGGATTAAACCATAACACACAAAATAATACCCAGACCCAAAAAGAAATAATCCACAGCACACAGTACCAAAGAAAAATTACGCCGCGACGTAACCAACGAAACCGCGTATCCCCTAACGCAACAATATAAAATGCCGATCCCCGTAACGGGGTCAGGACCGTGTCCTCGCCGACTAACTACGGGAGGGACACAGGGACACGGGATTATACCTCAGTTGCTCGGCTAGAGCTCTCAGATGTAAAATAGAAATAGAAAAATATCCACGCGGATCGGTTCGGGACAGCACTGGAAGTGCGGACAGCGGCTTGGGCCGCGGGTCTGGTGCGAAGGTCGGATGCCGGTAGGGCATCGCGGAGGCGGTCTGCCGCGGAGGGGACAACGGGGTTCGGCGCGGGGGGGGTCGACGAGGAGATCGGCCGGGCGAGCGGGCCTACGGGGAGGGGTACACACGGCAAGGGAGCTGGCCGCGGATCGGACGCGGGGTGCGCTAGTGAGGGGGCTGGCCGGCGGGCGGTCGCGGCTAGGGTGACCGGAAGGGCGTGCGGAGGGTCACCGGCGGTCGTCGATCGGCCGCGGGTTGGGCGCCACGATCGCGGGGAGATCGGGGTCGGACGCAGGTCGACGCCGCGAAAGGGTGCGGTGGTAGGCCGGAAGGGATTTGGAGTTGGGAAGAGAATTTTCTTCTCTGTGAAGAGAAGATGGTGATGGTGGTAGTTAATGTGAAGAGGAGGAGAGAGTAGGGAGAAGAATGGGGTGCTGGTGGTGGTTTTAAGAGAGAGGAGAGAGCGATTTGAGGGGAGAGTGAGAACGTGGAGAGAAAGTTGGGGAAAAGGTCATGGGGATTCGGGTGAGAGGTGAGGCTGAGATGGGTTGGATTTTTGTTTTCTCTTTTCTTTTTCTTTTTTTTTAATAGGAAGGATTTTAGACTTTGGAAATAAATGTTGGGTTCAGAAAGATTGGCTGGATTTGGGTCCAAGTAAAAAACACAACCCAATAACAATAATTCCGAAATAACTAAAATGTAATTAATAAATCTACTAAATAACTATTATTAACTAAATTACACTAATATAATTTAAATGCCAAACAGAATTTTTTTTGTAATTCGTAATTTAATTAACCAATTTAGAATCAGGGTTTTACATGGACAATTTGGTCAGCACACCTTTCACTCGATCTAAAGATCATATTGTCGATCTTTTCACCAAACCGCTTCTGTACCTCGTTTTCTCTTTCTTTGTAATAAGCTGAGCATGATTGATATATCTCTACCTTGAGGAGGAATGTTAGGATATTACCATGTTTAGCATATGGCCCAATATGATTAATGGACCTAGGGCAACTCTTTCCCTTGTATATACTCTCCATATCAATGAATGAGAACTAGGTTGGATATTTCCTTAAATTAACATAGGGAAAAGGAATGATATCTTCAGTACTTCTGAAGACGTATATCTCAAGATGCGATGCACAATTATTTAAAGCTTTCGTAATGTGATTCTTATCTTCGTACCAATTCTTTACTTTGGATCTTTTGTTGTATTACCTGTAGTTTGAAAATCTAGATTCACGGTTAGTGTAGAACCGTGAATCTAGATTTGGACCAACCACAGTAGAATGCGAAGTTTAGATCCTACACATTTGTTCCAATTAACAAGACTAAATTTAGCCAGCCAAACTAATATGTAGCACTTAAAGTGATTTAAGTTGTTGAAGATGGTCCTCCAATAGTCAGAAACTCACTACCAAGTAATAACGCCGAGTCATGTACTTGGTTTGAGCCCTTACCAACTGAAGTCACGCATGACTTTTAAGTGCACTAATGCAAGTAACTTCCACATAATTAAATTGGTAGTCCTTGACAAATATGGTTTTTGTTAAAAGTCTTTGTTGGTTCTTTCATAGAAGTATAAAAGAAAAGGTTAATTACCTTGCAATTCTCCTTGCACTATCTTGGTAGGTCTGGTTTATATTTTGTTCAGAGTAAATGAGATTGTACCATCACCATTTGCAAGTTCTTACAAGTTATTTTTTCCCTCTAGTGTTTTCTTTAATAAGTTTATGGTAGTTCCTCAGCTCATATGCACTTTGTGTTGTCTTTCAGTTTATTGGTACCCCCCACTGGATGGCTCCAGAAGTTATACAAGAAAGTCGCTATGATGGGAAGGTAAAATAATTTTTGGCCATCTTCTATCTAGAGTCCGATGCAATGCTCACGTTCTCATTGTATTCTAAACAAGCCATTAGACATCTCTACCTCCATTTCGTGATAGTTTATATCATGCTTGGTGAGCTGATAGCGTATAGTCGTAGTTCATATTTTGATCGATACACTAATAGCATAGTGGTTCTTATTTTCTGTTATGATATTATGATCAATAAACTAATAATGGATAGTGGTATTTTATTCTGTCCAGATGGTTTTTACTGCTTGCAGAGGGTGGTTGGGAATTGTCTCTTTTCGATAATGAGATATATTTATTTGTAGAAAAGTTGGCCTTTGCTTTTCCTTGTGTTCCTGTATCAAGTCATTGAGGATTTGAAGGGCGTAAGAAAACCTGAAATGAGTCAAATGACTCGACATTGAAACATTAGATGGTCTGTATTAAAATTGAAAGGTGTACCCTGCAAAACTTTAACTGACCCCAAACTCATGTTTCCCGATAGTGGATAACAGGCAGTGATTTTTTGAGTGGGTGGGTGGGTCGGTTTGAGGGTGGGGGTGGGTGGTATCATAGTGGATATTGGAAAATGTAACAGGATATATAAGATTAGATGATATAGAAACAACAATATAGGGTTGTAATTCAGTTGAACATAGGATGAAGAATCTAATAACTTGTTGTAATGTTTTCTTCTCTGGAAAAGAACTTCGAAGGTAGAGCATCATGTGTCATGACTATAAAAGAAAGGTGCCAATACAATAAAATTCAGGATTATTGAATTGCTAAAGCATTATACCCATATCTCTATTGCTTAGCTTCAGGTATAGCATCATGACCATAAAAAGAATGGCATTAGTACAACAAAATTAGGGATTATTGAATGGCTGAAGCATCACAGACATATAGTATATAATATATTTAAAGGGAGACCTAGATGGGTCAATTGAACGTCACACAATAAGGTCTTCTGAAAAATAATCAAGGAATCAATGACACTAGCAAGCATAACAGTAAACAACCCTAGAACGTATTTGCTGTTTGAATTCAATCAAGAACAAGATTTGAACTCGACCTGAGGGTTGTAGAGTAAACCCTGCAGTCGAACCTTCGCAAATCTTGATCTAGGATGATGTTGTTTCTGGTTTGAAGCCTTCGCGTCCTATACCTCACGAGCAACCTCAATCCAATCTATGATATTTGGTCTAGTGTGGATGATAGTGGATTTGTAATTGTTTCAGAAAGGTTCTTGTAGGGCATTTAGCTGTAGAGTTTTTTTTGGACAAACAGTAAAGGAGGTGGATTTTTTGATGATATGAAGAGTTCAGAGGAGGGAAAAAAAGGGGTCCAAATTATAGGGTATGGTTTCTAGAGTTTTAGGAAGTAAAACATGTGTTTAGAGTTGTTTGAAATAAGGGGGTTATGGATACTGCACAGAGATTAGAATTAGGTTTCAGAAAGAAGGACAAAGAGGGAGAAAGAGAGAAATTAAAATTAGGGCTAGGAATAGACTATGTTGGACGGGTACAAATATGACAGAACACGTTTCAGACGATTCAACGCCTATTTTTGGTGTGTCCTATAGTGTATTTTGGAGTGTTCAACACAACGCAACACAAACACGACATGGATTTTTTGTAGTGTGTGTGCTTCGAGGATAGAATCAAAGGCTTTACATGAAAGATTAGGGTTTGTTACATCACACCCTTGAGATCACACCATGCTCTCTATAGGAATAATCCTCAATCACTTCCATCCATTAACTCAACTACATTACTGTTTGAGAACTCATATATTGAGAGACTCCTAGAGACCTAGACTTGGGAAACAGGTCCCAATGTTTCATATAAACATGCAACCTACTTTAAACATGACTCCTAGTTGATAAAATCCAAACCTAGATCCACTAAATAAACCGACACTAATAAGTAAAACCCAACAAATTGAATAAACTCAACTAGACCAAAAATCCTCTAAAAAGCAAATAAACTCATCTAACATTTGTAGAATGGCTTGTATATTGGTCATATTGTTGTTCAAACATTGCATTAAATGGAGCATGTTACATTGGTGTACATACTATGTGTCTGTGACCAAGGGATACCAATATAATTACTAAAGTTTTGATCATCAGGTAATCTAATTATTTCTTAGGTTGTGATTTGCATACTGTCAACTGTCTCTTTGGATAATTGCAACAGATTTCTATTACTTTGTTACTGTTTCCACTATAAAGAAGGATATGGATTTTGTTAGCGTTATAGAGTACATGACCCTTAACAGAGCTGAATGAAAGAAAATGACGCAAGCAGCTGAGCCCAAAAATTTGGGATAAAGGCTTTTGTTGTTATTATTGTTTCCCATATTCACTTAATCTGCAACTGTTATATGCATATGCCTACTCAAATGACTAATTGCTCAAGATAGATTTGCACAATACACCTAGATGTCACCTTCATAATTATGACGTCTGACGTCCTCAAGAAATTGACAGTTAACTGAAGACTTTGAAGTCAGTTAGAACAGAATGGCCGAGTTGTACAGGATAGATATGCTTAAATAATATATTGTACACAGAGAAACCTCTAGGAGGGGTTTGGTATTGCTGCACATTTTCAAAAAACAGAAGCAGATTATGGAAGCACCGTCCCCCTGCTTTCAAAAGCAGCCAACAAACGAACTAGCTTATAAAAAATAAGCAGAAGCTGATTCCACCAAACAGGTTTTGCTGCTGCTTTTAGAAAATAAAACAAAAAGAAACATCAGCAGCATAGATAAGCTGTACCATCAAGTGTTAATAGTTTCTCAGTTAATTTGAATTATTAATTCTACCTTTCACTTTTTATGACATTTTATCTATCTAGTCTCAACTCTCAATATGTTTGAATAGTCGAAGTATATTGTGGAACTCTTTTTTTCTCATAGCTACCACACCACTGTTCTCATGGGAGAATTCTTTGATGATAATACTGATTTTTAAATGATGATGCAGTTTCTCACTTTCTATGTAACATCTCTCTCTCTCTCTCTCTCTCTCTCTTTCGATTTATATATATATATATATATATATATATATATATATATATCGAAAGAGAGAGAGAGAGAGAGAGAGAGAGAGAGAGAGAGAGAGAGGAAGGATCAAGATCCCCACACTTTTTGCATCCCCATGCATCTCCCCTATTTGCATCGTTGGATGGTGCTTTAAGTCATTTAATCTTAACCGTTGATTTACCAATGGTTAAGATTAGATGACTTAAAGCACATCCAACGGATGTGAACATGGGGATGCAAAAATTGCGGGGATGCCTATCCTTCCTCATATATATATATATATATATATATATATATATATATATATTTGGAGTCGTGCGCATAGAACGGACGGCTGGGCGGAATCGGTAGTCGCAGGCGACAAGGAATCAGTGGCCGTCGTACGGGCGGTCACCCTTAGTCGTCGAGGGCGTCTCTTCGGTGTCGTGGGTAAAGCGAGGTGTTGAGTAACTGCCGTCGAAAGACGGTGTGCTGCCGAGCGGAGCTCTGGAGCGCACGGAGTGCGCGGGGTGCGTGTGCACGACGATGATGACAAGGCCAACGGACTACGTCCGCACTCCAAAAATCGTTCTATACGACAGGCCAAGAATCGTATGCGTGGGACACGATTACACTGAGCCCGCACGCATTGGAAATATATATATATATATATATATATATATATATATATATATATATATATATATATATATATATTTGGAAAAATAGTAAATTTTATTCCAACTTAACAAAAATCATACAATCATGCAATTAGAGTGGGTGACCCACTCATCAGTTTTCTATAGCTTTTACATCAAACTTAGTGTTATGGAGGATGCCTACAGGAGGGGTGATAAGTCCCTCGAAGATACGCCGGTTTCGTTCCCTCCATACATGCCAGACAGCAGCAGCCAGCCGAACTCTAGCGGTCTTGAACCAACCCTGCCCTCTCCCTCTTCTGTCCCGAATCTCAGTTATACTATCACCGAACCCCCTTCCTGAGTCACATCCGCCTAGTGCACTACATTGTTCCGTCCAGATGTACCAGGCCACCTTACACTCAAAGAATAAGTGTCTCATAAATTCATTCTCCACGTCACATAACACACTTTGGGTTGGGCATTTGTATCCCAAAAGAGACGAGTCGATCCCTCGTCAGCAAGCGATCCAGCAGTAAACGGTAGACATAAAGCTGTATCTTTCTGGCCACTCCCTTGCACCATATGAAATCATAGTCAACACTAGTAGGAGATGTATGCCGTATGAGATTATAGCAGCTTTGGAACCTGAACTCTCCAGAACCCCCAGTAGCTCCCGGCGGATCCCAGATCCAACAATCAGCTGGCAGTACCGGGTCAATCTCGACCGTACGGATAACCTCTCCAAACTTCTCAGTATAGCGGTAGGTCTCAGGACTCGATACTCCATTCCGGATAATACGTTGGCAAGTCAGCCCCCTCCCAGCCTCCTTGTGCGTCCGGTCTCCCAGGATCTCTAACAGAGATTGCCGATCTATCTATGGATCTCGCCAGAGGTCCGTTCCAGTGCCATCTCTCATGATCCGTCGGATGGCAGATTTGAGAACATCCATGTGTTGCAAGATTTGCTTGAAAGTGACAGAGTTGTTATTATCAATGGCACAACCCAGAAGTTGTCCTGCTTCACATATCTGCTGTGCATCCAATCGGCCCAGAGGGACCCCCTTTTAATGAATCTCCATGCCAGCTTCAGCGCCGAGGCCTCCCTGATCTCCAGCAAGGGTCGGAGTCCCACTCCTCCCTCCCTCCTCGGCCGACAAAGCTGCTCCCAAGAGATCGCAGGCATGCCCCCCCTCCAGATGAAGTCTGCACAAATCATTTCCACTCTCTTGATGGTAGCAGCAGGGATCAGAATAGACTGTAACCAGAACTGAGCCAGAGCCGAGATAACCGATCTAACCAACTCAATGCTTCCCCCAAAAGATAGACCAGTAGCTTGCCATCCTTCGACCCTCCACTGGACATACTCCACCAGACTATAGCAGTCCTGGTCCCCGAGCATAGTTGACTGTCAGAGGAATCCCTAGATATTTTATCGGAAGATCACTCCTCTCCACACCCAAAGCATCGGCTCGTTCCTCCTTCTGGGGGCAAAGGGAACTGAAGTAAACCCGGCTCTTCTCTCGGTTCATTTGCAGCCCTGAAAGGGCCTCCAGCTCACCCATAATCTCCGAGATCGTGTGCATACCCTCCATAGAAGGCTGTAGGAATACTAGGAGGTCATCAGCATAAATGAGATAGGTGACAGGTGGTCGACCCTCCTGAACAGCGGAACAAGTCTCCCACTATGTACCATCATGTCCATCAAGCAAGTGAAGTACTCCATGACAAGAGTGAACAGGTAAGGAGACAATGGGTCACCTTGTCGGAGTCCACGGTTGCTGTAGAAGAACCCAAACGGGGTACCCTGGATGAGAACAGAGAAGGTGGGAGTCGTGATGCACTCCCGAATCCTCGCTACCCAGCGATCATCGAACCCCATAGCTGTCAACAGGTGACACAGGAAATTCCTATTGACCATGTCGTAGGCCTTCCTCAGATCCAGCTTCACACACGCCTTCTTTCCTCCTGGTTTGTTGAAGCCCCTCACCATCTCATGTGCAAGGAGACTGTGCTTATCAATCGATCTCTCCTTTATGAAAGCCGTCTGGTTCGGGGAGACTAAGTCTTGCATGATTCCCTCCATACGCCGACACATGAGGTGCGTAATTATTTTGTAAAGATAATTACAACATGCTATAGGCCTGAAGTCCGCCAGCGATGTCACACCCTCTTTCTTTGGCACGAGCGTCAGGAAGGTGTGATTCAGCTCCTTCAGTAGCTTCCCCTCGGTGAAGAACTCCTGGACCGTCTCGTGAACTGGGAACTTTAGTATATCCCAGTGGCGTTTGTAGAACCCATTGCTACAACCATCCGGCCCTGGGACTTTGTTGGGATCCTCTGCCTTCATAATAATAGCCTCCACCTCCTCCATAGTAACAGGGGCAAGTAGTAGGCTATTCCTATAGGGTGTCACCAACCTCTTCGGAACTACATCCGGGAACGTAGACAGATAGTCAGTCTGAAAATATAACTCAGAGTAATACCTGACAGCCTCTCCTTGGATCTTTGACGGCTCCCCCACCAGATTTCCCTCCGCGTCGAACAACCGAAAAATGTTGTTTCTATGCTGTCTGGTCCGGATGACATCATAGAAGAACTTGGAGCATCGATCACCATCCTTAAGCCATGAGCATTTAGTCCGCTGTGTCGCACTAATCTCCTTCTGCAGACGTAAAATATTGACTTTTCCGATCAGCTCCTTCTCTCTAGCCGCTAGGTCCCCGTTCATCATGTCAGATTGTATGGAATGTTGGATGGCCCGGAGTTCCGCCTCCTTTTCTTCTAGTGAGGACTTGGACAATCCCTTCATCCATCTTCGGATAGTCTTCTTCGTGTGTTTGAGCAAATGCACCATACGATACTGAGCCGTACCCTCCTGGTGGCTAATAAGACCCTCCGAAACAGCCTCCAAGTAATCCTATAAGAGATACCAGCTGTTATTGTACCGGAAGGGACGTATCCTCCCAGTAGGCCGTTCTGTGAAGCCAATCCTGATGGGGGAGTGATTGCTCGTCCCAGCGGCCAAACCCTCAGCCATAGAATTGGAGAAGCGACGGAACCACTCCCCGTTGCCCAAAGCTCTGTCCAACTGACACGCCACCCTGTTACGGACAACTTTGTTATGCCAGGTCCAGATATGCCCCGAGTGCGACAGTTCCTGAAGCCCCGCCTGGAGAAGACATCTCTGGAAGTCATACAAGATCGAATCTGGAACCGGTCTGCTACCCATCTTCTCCCCTCTGTGAAGAAGGGCGTTGAAGTCCCCCATCAGGAGAAGCGGAAGATGTGAGGAGTCAACAGGGCCGCTACTCTGGATATGTCACTCCACAGGGCCTCCCGACGCCGTCTGTCGTTGTGGCCGTACACTGCTCCCAGCAAGAATCGAAAGCCACCCTTATTCGTGAAGGAGATGGCAATCAGCTGCTCCGACATCAAGATCAGATACCCTTGCCAACTCTTGGAATTCCATCTAACCCAGATCCTCGCCATGTCGCATAGTGCTAGGTTGTGGAACTGAACCCAATGAGCGGGGGTCCGTCGGGCAAGAGTCCTTTTTCCTTTAATCTTGGTCTCCAGCAAGACATAGATGTCACACTGCTCTCTGTGTAAGATCACACATATCTCCCTCCATCTCCCTAAGGAACACGCGTCCCTCACGTTCCAGGCGATTACCGTCATTAATTATTAAGGGAGAGGTTCCCCTGTACGTCTCTTGGACTGGTATCCGTGGGTGGTACCACGTCCGTCGCTGTCATATCCTCCTCCACCCCAGAAGAAGGGGCTCGCTGGATTGTTGCCTGTGAGAGCATCAGAGCCCAAGCCGGATTGTACACGCATAGTGCCTTACCCCTGTCAGGGGAATGTCCCCCCTCCCTTGGGGGTCCATCTCGCAGCGGTCCAGCACGTCTCTTTCTGCTGTAGACTCTCTCCTCGGGAGATCTGCCATCTCCACGCCCCTCGCGCCCCGAAGCCACTATGCCTCTGGTGACCATGCCCCTCTATGCCGAGAAGGTAACAATAGCACCACTAGTCTGAAGCGGCTGGGGTGAGGTAGTCAGACTCAGCCCCCCAGCCTCCTCCATCGGCCGGTCCCCCTCCTGCATGATGTCCTCAGCACTTTCGTCCTCAGATAGAGTTTCCATCACCCGTGATGGGCCAGGCTCCTCAGTGGAAGCCGAAGTCTGCCCCGGCTTTGGTCCTCCAGACGGGCATGAACTGTCCAGGTGCCCGAAGCAAGAGTAATGAGAACAGGTTGGGGGGACCCATTCGTACTCCACATTCTGGGTTAGAACCTCTCCAGAAGGAACTTCATACTCCAGTAAACTCGGCAACTCCCCCGCCAGCACTGATCTCAACGAATATCCGGACGTACATCAGCCTCGATCGAAAGGCTGTAGCATCATCAGCCTTGATCAGTTTGCCCACCAAGCTGGCCAGCCTTACGAGCAATGGAATACTCCAGAAACGTACAGAGAACTCCGGAAAGCGTATCCAAACAGGGATGACATTTAGGACTTCCTTCTCACATCTCAAATCAGGAGTCCACTCTTTCAGAATAATCAACCTACCATTAAACGTCCACGGCCCTCCTTGCAGGATCCTGGTGACATCACCCGCTAGCCCAAACTTCACATAATAGAAGCCATTCTCCCTAGCAAATATTTTCATGCTTCCTTTCGGCTGCCAGACACGCGCGGCATAGCCCCGGATCTGCCCATAGAATAGCTTGTTTCTCAGGACATACAGGACCAGCGTGTTTTCCCAGAAGGCAGTCACCTTCTCAATCTCCTCCGCAGGGAATGAGGCTCGGAAGCCCCTCCCTACCTTCTTCGGCGGCACAAACTCCATAGATGTAGGACTTTTTGGACCCACCGGTTTACAAATATCAGCCCAGGACCTTTCCACCGGGCGGGGAGCCGTCCCCTGAGAGCGGGGAACGCCACCAGGTGAAGATAACCCTGTAACCGGACTTCCCAGGTCCACCACTTTATCCTTCCCATTTTCCGCCGCAGCCGCCTTGGGGCGCCAGCCTACCGATCTCCCAGCAGTACTATTCCCCGCCCGGACATGTGTCGCAGGGCCACTAGACGTCGTCCGCAATCCCGAACTCTCGTCCGTTCTCCTTTCAGCAGAGTAGCGCGCCTTTTGTTGGCTCTGCACGCCCCCACCTTGCCCCAGTCTTGCCCCAGTCTTGCCCCCCCGACGTCTCGTTACCGTCGTCCAGCCGCCTCCCTCTACCTGGCCCCCTGGAGATCCAGAACCAGAACCAGGTTGGAAATCCGGGGTTCCCGTTAGATCCGGAACCCATCGATCCACCCTTCTCGACAATCCTCCCCCGGTCACCGCCATCGGCCGACCACGGCCAGCGCTGGAGCCTTTCCAGCCACCCACAGAGCCTGAACCACCCTCCCTACCGCTCGTGCCGGCGATGCCATCCCTGCCGCCGGCCCCACCCACTCGCCGCCGCCTGCAGGGCCGCCCCTGGTCGCCGCCGCCCGCCTGGCCGTCGCCGCCCGCCTGGCCGTCGCCGCCACCCGCTGCCACCAACGGTGCATGTCTTGTCGACCCCGCGAACGTACCTACCAGGCCCCTACCGCCACTGCCACCTCCAGCCTTGCCGCCAACGGCGCCGCCCTTGGCCGGCCTGCCCTCGGCCAGGCCGCCGCTGGCCGATCCTCCCCCGCCGGCTGCTCCGGGGTCCCAAGTTAGGGATTCCCTGGGGTTTCCCATCTGATCGCCCACGTCGCCCGCTCCATATATATATATATATATATATATATATATATATGGTCGTAGTGAGGCATGCGGCCCGAGTGGTCAGGAAATCGATTTCCGGTGGGCGTTCGCAACAATTACCTTCTTTCAATATATATATATATATATAATATATATATATATATATATTATATTGGAATAAGGGTGAATTTATTCCTCGCATATAGCGGAAAAGGTATTACAATACAAAGATATCACACATCCCGTGCCCAAAATATAAATTATTGGGCCATTACTGATACATCGAATTCTATGTTTGTAGAATTCCAATAGGGGGGTAGTCAAGCCCTCGAAAATACGTCTGTTCCGCTCCTTCCAGATGTGCCAAACAGACGCGGCGAGTCGAACTCTGGCTCTTCTGACCCATCCCGGATCCCGGCCTCTGTGATCTCCGATCCAGCTGAGAATGCTCTGGATGTCTCTATCCACCCCAACTCCTCCTCTAAGCTGCGCGCACTGCTCAGTCCAAATGCGCCAGGTCACTGGGCATACAAAGAAGAGATGTCCCATAGATTCATCTTCCTCATTACATAGCACACATTTGGCATCCGGGATCTGCATCCCAAACCGGAGGAGTCTGTCTCTCGTCATCAGTCTACCCCGGAGAAGACGGTATGCACACAGTTGCATTTTCCGGGCCACGCCCTTGCCCCAAATGAAGTCCACCTCATCAGCCCGGTCGTGGTGGGTCCGAATCAAGTCGTAGCAGCTACGAAAGCAGAATAGACTTGACCCGCCCCCCGTACCTGGGCCGGCCCAGCTCCATGAATCCTTCGCCTGGCTAGCGTCAATAGTAATGAGGCGAATCTCCTCGGCAAGCTGAGTATAAGGATATCCTTCTGGCCTCCAAACTCCATCTCTGATGATCCGACTACAAGTGAGCCCCCTGCTCGCTTCTCTGTCCAGCTGCCCTCCCAGTAGCTCGAGCAAGGATCTGGAACCCAACCAAGGGTCTAGCCAGAGGTCGGTAGTCGTCCCATCCTTCATGTGCCTGCAAATAGCGGTCTGAAGCACTGGTCTACACCTCAGGATAGCCTTAAACGTGACCGAGAAATTGTTGTCTATCCTGCAGGCCCAGAAGTTGGTCCTCCTCAGGTATCTGTTCGCCATCCATTCCGCCCAGAGCGACCCCCCTTGATGAATTCCCAGGCCATCTTCATACAAGATGCCTTCCTGACCGCATGGAGAGGCCTCAACCCCACTCCTCCTTCCTCCCGTGGCCGACATAACTGGTCCCAGGATATCGCATGCATCCCTCCCCTCCAGATGAAGTCGGCACAGATAGCCTCCACTTTCCGAATAGTAGCCGTGGGGATCTGGATAGACTGGAGCCAGAACATCGTGATGCCTGCAATAACCGAACGCACCAACTCAATCCGTCCGCCAAATGATAAACCCGCAGCTTGCCAGCCTTCCACTCTCCTCTGAGCAAAGTCCACCAAGCTGTGACAATCCTGCTCTCTGGCATAGTTGACCGTCAGCGGGACCCCCAGGTATTTCACTGGGAGCTCGCCTCTGTCCACACCTTAGGCGAAGGCTCTTTCCTCCTGCTGTGTACACCGGGAGCTGAAGTAGACTCTGCTCTTCTCCCGGTTTAACTGTAGCCCAGATAGCCGTCCGAACTCCTCCATAATGTCAGAGAGCGCTCTCATTTCCCGCATGGAAGGCTGGAGAAGCACCAATAAGTCGTCAGCATAGATCAAGTGGGATACAACCGGACTCACCAACCGGAAGAGGGGAACGATACTCTTGCTATGCACTGCCGTATCCATCATGCAAGTGAAGTACTCCATCACCAAGGTAAATAGATACGGGGAGAGGGGGTCACCCTGCCTCAACCCCCTGTTGCTACTGAAGTAGCCATGTGGCGTGCCCTGGATGAGGACTGAGAAAGTAGGGAAGCAAATGCACTCCCTCACCCTCGCAACCCACCTCTCGTCGAACCCCATGGCAAGCATCAAGTGACACAGGAAGTCCCGGTTGACCGTATCATAAGCTTTCCGGAGGTCAAGTTTCACACAAGCCTTCATCCCCCCAGGTTTGCTAAACTCCCTCACCATCTCATGAGCTAGTAGGCTGTGCTCCGCTATCGACCGGCCCTTGATGAACGCTGCTTGATTCTGGGACACTAATCCCTGCATAATCCCCTCCATACGCCTGCACATAAGATGAGTGATAATCTTGTAAAGTAAATTACAGCAAGCAATGGGCCGAAAATCTGCAAGTGAGGTCACTCCCTCCTTCTTAGGAACCAGCGTCAAGAATGTGTGGTTCATCTCCTTCAGAAGCCTGTCCTCCACAAAGAATTCCTGAACCGCCGCCAGGACATGGGTCTTAAGCACACCCCAGTCGCTTAAAGAACCCTGAAGAGAAGCCATCAGGCCCGGGAGCTTTGTTGGGATTGGCCTTCATAACTATATCTTCCACCTCCTCCATCCTCACAGGTGCCAGGAGCAGACTGTTCCCATGTCGGGACACTAGTCTCTTCGTGACAAGGGCAGGGAACGTGCTAGAGTAGTCCGTCTGCTGATAAAGGGCAGTGTAGAATCTGACGGCCTCCTCCTAAATCTTCGTCGGGTTCCCCTACAAGACGTCCCTCAGCATTCAGAAGTCTGGGGATGCTGTTCCGGTGCTGACGGGTACGGATCACATCGTAGAAGAATTTGGAGCAGCGGTCTCCATCTTTAAGCCAGGTACATTTAGCCCTCTGTGCCGCACTAATCTCCTCCTGCAGTCGCATGATGCTGACCTCCTCAATCAGGATCTTCTCCTTAGCCGCCAGCTCCCCGTTCAGAATGTCAGCTTGGAGGGCCACCTGAGTGTCCCGAAGCTCGGCTTCCTTATCCGCCAGAGAAGTCCGCGGTATCGTCTTCACCTACCCCCTGATAGCCCGCTTGAGCTGCTTGAGTTTGTGAACCATGCGGAATTGAGCGTGCCGTCCCGGAAGTGCTGCATCTCTCCCGTAACCACCTCCTCATATCCGGCTGACAGATACCAGCTGTTGTTATACCGAAATAGCCTCGCCCTCAGAGTGGGACTCTCACCAAGGCCAACCCGGATAAGAGAATGGTCGCTAGTACCCGCCGCCAGACCTTCCGCCATCGAGTTCGGAAAGCACCTGAACCACTCACTATTGTCCAAGGCCCGATCCAACTGACAAGCAATCCGCTTATGAGTAGCCTTGTTGTGCCAGGTCCAGATATGACCAGCTCGCTCCATCCCCCGCATCCCTGACCGAAGCAGGCACCTCTGGAAGTCATATAAGATCGAGTCCGGAACAGGACGACCTCCCACCTTCTCTTGGCGAAGTAGCATAGCATTCAAGTCCCCCATGATGAGCAGAGGGAGATGCATGTTGTCCGCCATGAGACCCAGATGAACAATGTCCTCCCACAAAGCCTCCCGGAGTCCCGGTCATTGTGCCCATATACAACCCCCAGGATGAATCGGAACCCACCTTTTTCTCGAAAGTAATACCGATGAGTTGTTCAGATTTATGGATCTCCACCCCCCCAGCTTCCTTTGTTCCACCTAACCCAGATTCTTGCTATACCACAAAGATCTAAGTTGTGAATGTGATCCCAGTTTGCCGGCGTCCTACGTGAGAGCATAGCGGCCCCTCTAATCTTCGTCTCCAGTAGGATAGCAAGTCACACGCCTCTCTTCTCAGAACCCCTCCAATCTCCCTCCATCGTCCAATGGAATACCCCCCCCTAATGTTCCATGCAAGGACCGACATCTAATTAAGAGATGAGGGGTCCCCCTGGAACTCGTCTGGATCGACACTCGAGGGAAGTGTCTCATCCGCCTGATCATTGACTGCATCTACCATAGAGGAAGGAGCAAGGTGGGCCTGGATCCTGCTGAGAGTAAGAGCCCAGTCAGGGTTGTCTTCAGTCTGGTCATCCATATCCCTCGCCTGAGGGATATCCTCCGTGTGGCCGGCGTGCCTTTTCCTGTTGCTGTACACCATGATCACCGGGGAGGCCTCCGTCACCATCTGACTACCATCAGCCGCGCTCATACCCCTGGTCACGATGGTCCTCTGTGGCCTGAACGGGACCAGTGCACCCTGCGTACTATCCTATCTCTGCGGTGATCCTGACTCCAGCCTCCTATCAACCTCCATTCCTGTGTCCTCCTCCATATGTCTGGCTCGTTCCGTCTCCCCTGGCAAGTGACTGGGGGTCGTCTCCTTCCCAGGTGCCTCCGTCCGAGTCGCCTGTGGCCTGGCAGTCTCCTTCCCTTGTATTTGCACGCACTGGTAGTGTGCCCAAAGCACTCACAGTGAGAACATATGGGGGGGGACCCAGTCATACTCCACCGCCTGTGTCAGAACCTCCCCAGACGGTACCTGATACTCAAGCATACTCGGTAGCTCTGAGCCCGCCTTGATCTCCACGAAGACCCTGGCATACATCAGTCTTGTACGAAAAGTAGTGGCCTCGTCTGCTTTGATCGGCTTCCCCACAAGACTGGCAAGTCGCATGAGTAGCGGGATACTCCAATACTTTAATGGGAACTCAGAAAATCTGACCCAGATGGGGATAGCGTTCAGCGCCTCCTTCTCACACCTCAACTCCGGTGTCCACTCCTTCAGTATAATGAGTCTCCCATCAAATGACCAAGGCCCCCCCCTGAAGGATCCTAGACACTTTCTCCGCTAATCCAAATTTGACATAATAGAACCCGTTCTCCCGAGAGAAGAATTCCATGCTACCTTTGGGTCTCCAGACCCGCTTCGTATAACCCCGAATTTGGCCATAGAACGGCTTGTTCCCTAACACATACAACCAGAGTGTTCTTCCAGAATTCGGAAACAACCGCTATTTCTTCAGTGGGAAAATACGCCCGAAGTCCTCCTCCAACCGACATCGGTGGGACAAACTCCATCGACATCGGGCTTTTCTCAGTCACTAGCGTGCAGACCTCTTTCCATGACCGAGGCCTCCGCTCCTCAGCGTGGGTCCTGGTCGGGGGGTTAACACGACCCTGGCCTGTCTTGCCGGTATCAGTAGCAATACCCTTTGCCTTTTCGGCCGCCGTCGCCTTAGGCCTCCAACCCGGAACAGATCGCACCATGCCTCCCCCACGGCGCCGGGGATCCATAGCGCCGATCAGGGATCGATTCCCATGATTTCCTGGCCCCGTCCTTCCCGAAACTTGGGACTGTGCCCCTCTCCGTCCTTCAGTCCGTCGTCTCGTCACAGTATGCTAGCCGGCATCCCCAGTGTTGTCCCCTCCGGACCCGAACTCGAAAACGGAAGCCTCTCCTCCGGAAGTGCCGCCACCGCCTCCGCTCGACCCCTCCCCGCCTGGAGGGTCCCGCCGCCGCCACCACCCCCCCCCCTCCCCCGCGTGGGGTGATTCCGCCGCCGCCGGCCGGCCTGGGGTCGCTGGGTCCAGCCCCGCTGCCTCCGCTTCCACCCGACCCCCCCCCCTGGGGGGGTCCCGCCGGTGCCTCCCGACCCCCCCCCCCCCCCCCCCCCCCCCCTGGGGGGTCCCGCCGGTGCCTCCCGAACACCCCCCCCGCGTGGGGGTGGGGGGGGGGGGGGTTCCCACTGCTGCCGCCGCCTGGACCGCCAAGCGGTCGTCCCCCCCCCGGTCCTCCCAGCCGACGAGGCCCCCTCCCCGCGAGCGGATCGGGGGGTCGGGGGGGAGGGAGGTCGACTTCTCCAAAACCCTAGCAGAGGGATCGGTCGCCCGAGCGTTCGCCATGTTCATATATATATATATATATATATATATATATATATATATATATATTGGAAAAAGGTGAATTTTATTCCAAATGAAAAACCATAATCTTACAACATACAACCAGAGTGGGACTCCCACTCATCACTCATCATTCTCCATAGCATTTACATCAAAATCGATGTTATGGAGAATGCCAACTGGAGGGGTGACCAGCCCCTCAAAGATCCGACGGTTTCGCTCCCGCCATACATGCCAAACCGCAGCAGCTAGACGAACTCTGGCTGTTCGGAACCAGTCCTGCCCTCTACCCCTGCTATCTCGGATCGCCGTGATGATGTCCCCAACACATTTTCGGGGGCGAACACTCCCAATACACGACCCTGCTCCAACCAGATCTGCCACGCCAGAGTGCACTCGAAGAAGATATGCTTTATAGATTCAGGCTCCAACCCGCAAAGCACACATTTGGGATCCGGAACCGGCACTCCAAAAGAACTCAGGCGATCTCTAGTCAAGAGGCGGCCCAGTAGCAGCTTGTAAACACACAACTGCATCTTCCTGGCCAGACCCTTGCACCAAACGAACTCATAATCAGAACTCAGCGGGAAAGTACGCCGGATAAGGTTGTAGCAGCTACGAAATTGGAACTCCCCAGTCCCTGAAGAAGCTCCAGTCGGCTCCCAAATCCACCGATCCGCAGGCAAAGTCGGATCAATGACAGTAGACAAAATGCTCCCACCCAGCTCCTCAGTGAACCGATAAGAATCCGGCCTCCACTCCCATCATCGTATGATGCGACTGCACGTCAGACCACGCCTGTCCTCCTGATGAGTCGGGGCTCCTCTGATGTCCAACAGCGAACGCCGATCTATCCAAGGATCCCGCCAGAGGTCCGTACCCGACCCGTCCTTCATGACCCTCCGAATAGCAGACTTGAGCACCCCCTGTGTCTCAGGACAGTCTTGAACGTGACTGAATGGTTGTTGTCAGTAGAACACGTCCAAAAACTGTCCTGCTTCACATATCTGCTGTGCATCCAGTCCGCCCAAAGAGATCCCCCGCTGATGAATCTCCAGGCCAGCTTAAGCGCAGAAGCCTCCCTAATCTCCATCAACGGTCTGAGCCCCACTCCTCCCTCCTTCCTGGGACGACAGAGCTGGTCCCAGGAAATCGCATGCATACCTCCCCTCCAAATGAAATCTGCACAAAGACGCTCCACTCGCCGAATGGTGGCCACTGGAGGAGGATGGACTGCAGCCAAAAATGGCCACAGCCGAGATCACCGATCTGACCAGCTCAATGCGACCGCCAAATGACAGACCCGCCGCTTGCCACCCTTCTACTCGTCTCTGGACATATTCCACCAGACTGTGGCAATCCTGATCCCGCGCATAATTGACTGTGAGAGGCACTCCTAAATATCGAACCGGAAGATCACTCCTCGCGATGCCCAGAACATCAGCCCGCTCCTCCTTCCGGGTGCACAGGGCTGAAGTAGACCCTACTCTTATCCCTGTTCATCTGGAGACCCGAAAAGGACTTAAATCTTCCATAATAGCCGCAAGCGTCTGCAACCCCTCCGTCGAAGGCTGGATGAAGACAAGCAGATATCAGCATATATAAGGTGGGTAACTGGGGGGACCCCGAAACAGACCACGGTGCACTGCCAGATCCATCAAACAAGTAAAGTACTCCATAACCAGCGTGAACAGGTAAGGGGACAATGGGTCACCTTGCCTAAGCCCACGGTTGCTCTGGAAGTACCCATAAGGACGCCCTGGATGAGAACGGAGAAGGTAGGTGACGTAATGCACTCCCGGATCAACTCAACCCAGTGTTCCGCGAATCCCATGGCGGTCATCAGATGACAGAGGAAGTCGCGATTGACCATGTCATACGCCTTCCTCAGGTCCAGTTTAACACAAGCTTTCTCCCGCCGGGTCTGCTGAATCCCTCACCATCTCATGAGCCAGGAGGCTATGCTCTGCGATCGACCTCCCCTTGATGAACGCAGCCTGATTCGGAGATACCAAGTCCTGCATGATCCCCCCATCCGCCTGCACATAAGGTGCGTAATTATCTTATACAGATAATTACAGCACGCAATAGGTCTGAAGTCAGCCAAAGCAGTCGCTCCCTCCTTCTTCGGCACCAGGGTCAGAAAAGTGTGATTCAATTCTTTCAGAAGCTTCCGTTGGTGAAGAATTCCTGGACCACCTCCACGACCTGATGCTTCAGAGTCCCAATGTCGTTTGAAGAAACCACTGCTGAAGCCATCCGGACCAGGAGCCTTGTTGGGATCTGCCACCTTGACAATAGATTCCACCTCCTCCAGAGTAACAGGGGCAAGAAGAATGCGATTTCCGTATGGAGTCACCAATCTCTTCGTAACAACCTCTGGGAACACGGAAAGGTAGTCAGTCTGGAAATATAACTCAGAGTAGTACCTGACAGCCTCGCCCTGGATCTCAGCCGGCGTCCCCAACAGAGTGCCATCTGCATCAAGAAGCTGGAGATGTGATTCCGATTCTGTCTAGTCCGGATAACATCATAGAAGAACTTGGAGCAACGGTCGCCATCCTTCAACCAGGAACATTTGGCTCGCTGGGCCGAGCTAATCTCCTGCTGTAGTCTCAGGATGTTGACTTCTCCGATCAGCTCCTTCTCTCTAGCCGCCAGGTCCCCATTCATCATGTCGGCTTGCATCCTGCTGCAAGGCCCGCAACTCCACCTCCTTATCTTCTAAGGTGGACTTGGGCAATCCCTTCACCCACCTCCTAAGGGCTCCTTCGTGGCCTTGAGACGACGAACCAACCGGAATTGAGCCGTCCCCTCCTGGCCACTGGTAAGCCCCTCAGCGACAGCCTCCAGGTAGCCCTCCGAAAGATACCAACTGTTGTTATACCTGAACGGGCGAGCCTTCCCAAGAGCCCGAGCAGTGAAGCCAACCCTGATGGGGGAATGATCACTCGTCCCAGCTGCCAGACCCTCAGCCGAAGTGTTGGGAAAGTGGCGGAACCACTCCCCATTGCCCAGAGCTCGATCCAGCTGACAAGCAACCCTGTTATGAGTTGCTTTGTTGTGCCAAGTCCAGATGAAGCCTGAGCGAGACAGTTCCCGAAGCCCCGCAAGCAGGAGGCATCTCTGGAAGTCGTAGAGGATAGAATCTGGAACCGGCCGACCACCCAGCTTCTCCCCTTGGTGCAGAAGGGCATTGAAGTCCCCCCAAGAGAAGAGGAAGGCACGACGAGTCAGCAACAGATGCAACACGGAGATGTCGCTCCATAGGGCCTCCGTCTCCTTCTGTCATTGTGGCCGTAGACAGCCCCCAGCAAGAACCGGAAGCCACCCTTGTTCACGAAGGAGATGGCAATCAACTGCTCCGTCATCAAGATCAAGTCTCCATCCCAACTCTTCAAGTTCCAGCGAACCCAAATCCTGGCCATGTCACAAAGAGCCAGGTTGTGCAGTTGGGCCCAATGAGAAGGGGTCCGTCGAGAAAGAGTCTTCTCACCTTTAATTTTGGATTCTAATAGTACAGAAATGTCACATTTCTCTCTGTGGAGTACCCCACAGATCTCTCTCCACCTCCCTAGCGAACACGCCCCCCTCACATTCCAGGCGATGATGGCCATTAATTAATGAGAGGTGGGGTCCCCCTGTAAAACTCCCGGGTCGGCACCTGGGAAGGTGCCGCATCCGTCGCTAAGGAATCCTCCTCCATCCCAGTCGGAGCCGCCTGTTGGGGAGCGACCTGAGATAGAACCAACGCCCAGGCAGGGTTGTCAACACACACCGCCTCCTCTCTGTCTGTAGTGTCCCACCACCATGGAGGGGCCATCTCTCAGCAGGCCGACAGCCCGTCTCTTCCTACAGTAAACCTGCCCTCCAGACGATCCGCCCTCCCCTCGTGCCTCTTTCTCCGACGCCACCATACCTCTAGTAACTATACTCAGCCCCTGGCAAGTGGACATCACCCCACCCGTGGGTGCAGGCTGAGTAGCAACAACGAGGCTCAAACCGCCGTCACTCACATGATGAGTAACCTCCCCCTCCAAAACCTCCGCTCCTCCGCTATCATCTCTGAAATCCATATCGCAGGGGCTTCTGGATCCACACTAGGGTGGATAATAGGCTCCACCGGGGTCCAGCCTCCGAACAAGCATTGGCCAGATGCCCGAAACAGGAACAACGTGAAGGTAGGTGGAACCCATTCGTACTCCACCCTCTGGGTAAGCACCTCCCCAGAAGGGATCTCATATTCCACCATCTTCGGGAGCTCCCCACCTGCCCGAATCTCCACGAAGATCCTAGCGTACATCAACCGCGTCCGAAAGGCAGTAGCTTCATCTGCCTTGATCGGGGTGCCCACCAAGCTGGCCAGCCGCATCAACAAGGTATGCTCCAAAACCGGACCGGAACTCAGGGAATCGAATCCATACTGGGATGGCATTTAGAACTTCCCTCACAACGCAGCTCCGGAGTCCACTCCTTGAGAATGATCAGTCTACCGTCGAACGTCCAGGGGCCCCCTTGGAGGATCCTAGCGACATCCTCCGCCAGTCCGAACTTCACATAATAGAAGCCGTTCTCGCGAGCATAGAACTCCATACTACCCTTGGGCTGCCAGACACGCGCTGCATATCCCCGGATCTGCCGTAGAAGGCTTGTTGCCCAAGACATACAGGACGAGGGTATTCTCCCAGTATGCTGTAACCTTCTGGATCTCCTCCGCAGGAAACGAGGCCCGGAAACCCGTCCCAGTCTTGATCGGCGGAACGTACTCCATCGAAGTGGGGTTTTCGGCCCCACAGGTTTGCAGATCTCGGCCCAAGACCTTCCAGCACCTCCAGCAGGCCGAGGGTCGTCCCAAGAGGCCTCTGGGGAGTCACCGGACGAGGAGTCCCAGATCCCAGGGCATCCAGATCCACCACCTTGCTCTTCCCCTTGGCCGCCGCGGTCGCCTTAGGTCGCCAACCCACCGATCTCACAGCAGACACCCCCGGACCCCGGCCAGATGGCCGAGACCCTGATCCGTTCTGACGGCCAGCGGGATGGCGATCCCTAGCCTGACCCTGTCCGCCTCCCGTCGTCCCCCCGGTCTTCGCCACACGCGTGTAACCGTCGTCCATCCGCCTCCCTCCGTTTGGCTCCCCAATGATCCTGAGCCTGCTCCGAATTCAAAATTAGGGGCAATGGTGCCGCCCCGCAAATTTCGATCCCCTTCCATCAACGGAGCAAACCTCTCCGCCACCTTAGGAAGGCCACCCGACCCCCCTGCCTTTGTTCCCGACCCCCCTCCTACGCCGGGGGGGCGCCGCTCAACCCCCGCACAGGGAGACCGCCCGCCCCCCCTTTTTCCCCTTCACCCCCCCCCCCCCCCCGCCTGGGGGGGCGCCACCACCCCCGACAGCCTAGGGCTGTTCGCCGCCGGCCCAGGCCCCCCCCCCTCGTGCTCCGCCCCCCCCCCCTCCGCCTGGGGGGCGCTGCCCATCTCCCTGTGACCGGGGGGTCCGCCCGACCCCCCGACTCCGCTCCCAAACCCCCCCCCCCGCCTCGGAGGGGGTTCCAGCCTTGCCGGAGGTCCTCCCCCCGCCGGCGAGCGGATCGGGCGGCCGCGGGGGAGGAACCCTAGGCGTGCCGCCTATGTCGTCTCGGTCGCTCGCGTACGCAGCTATTTTCATAATATATATATATATATATATATATATATATATATGGTAGTAGTAAGGCATGCGGCCCGAGTGGTCAGGAGATCGATTCCCGGTGGGAGCGTTCGCCACAATTACCTTCTTTCAATATATATATATATATATATATATATATATATAATTTTACTTTTTTGAAACATGTAATTGTGTTACAGACTCCTGGCCCGAAGGCTTACAAACTCGGCCCGAAGGTCCGCACCCATACTTGTATCTCACCGCATCAGACTCGACCCGAAGGCCCGTACCAGCACTTATATCTCACCACATCTGGCCCGCACTCACATTTATTTCTCCACATGAAATTAAATGTGCTTCTCCCGTTGCTCGAACCTGCAACCTCTTGGGAGTATGTGCCTTACTCTAACCACTTGAGCTAGAGGTCATTGGCTATATATATATATATATATATATATATATATATATATATATTGGGAAAAAGGGTAAATTTTATTCCACGAATATCTCAGTAATAAGTAATACAGTACACAACTCTCCCATCTCTCACACCTCGTTTAAGGGACCATTACAGTTACATCGAATTCTAAATTATGTAGAATTCCTACAGGAGGGGTTATCAACCCCTCAAAGATACGTGTGTTGCGTTCCCTCCAAATGTGCCAAACCGATGCTGCAAGGCAAACTCTGGCTGACTTGGCCCAACTATGCTCCATGCCTCGGCGTTCCCTGATCCAGGTGAGGATCCCCCGGATGTCTCTAGCACTGCACCTCCTCCCAGCGACCTCCTACGCTGCTCTGACCAAATATACCAAGTCATAGGACACTTAAAGAATATGTGACCCATGGATTCGTCCTCCACTCCACACATACACACTTCGGGTCAGGGATCTGTACCCCAAATCTGAGAAGTCTGTCCTTCGTCAGCAACCTGCCTAATAACAGCTTGTAGGAATATAACTGCATTTTACGAGCAATCCTCTTTCCTCAGATAAAGTCGTACTTCGTGATCCTATCCTGAGAGGTTCTAACCAGATTGTAACAACTTTTGAAGCGAAATACCCCTGTCCCTCCAACATCTGGTGGGTCCCATCTCCAGGAATCAGCAGGCTGGCTAGTATCATTAGTGACCTGTCAGATCTCCTTTCCAAAAAGCGTCATGTACTGGTAATCCTCATGTCTCCAAGTCCCAACTCTGATGATAAGATTGTATTTCAGCCCTCTGCTCGCCTCTCTGCCCATCTGGTCACCTAAGGACTCCAAAAGGGACCTATTGCCCATCCACGGATCGAGCCATAGATCAGTGTTCGTCCCGTCCTTCATTATCCGACAGATAGCAGACTGAAGAACCGGTCTGTACCGAAGAATAGCCTTAAATGGTACCGAGAAATTGTTATCGATCTGACAGGCCAGAAATTCTTCCACCTCAAATATCTGTTAGCTATCCACTCTGCCTAAAGATATCCGTCCTTGATGAACTGCCAAGCAATCTTCACCCCCGAAGCCTCCTTGACCTAGAGCAGTGGTCTCAACCCCACCCCCTTCCCCCGAGGGCGGCAGAGTTGCTCCCAGGAGATCGCATGCATTCTCCCTCGCCAGATGAAATTTGCACATTAGTTCTCCACATTCCGGATGGTGGCCACCAGAATCTTAATCGACTGCAACCAGAACATAGCAATGCCAGAAATGACAGACCTCACCAGCTCAAGCTCACGACCACCAAAAGAGAGTCCAGCTGCCTGCCAACCTTCCACCCTCCTCTGTGCAAATTCTACCAGGCTGTGGCAATCCAGATCCCTAGCATAATTGACCGTCAGCGGTACCCCCAGGTACTTTACCGGAAGGTCACATTTTTCCACTCCCAGAGCAAGGGTCCTTTCCTCCTTGAGGGAGCACAGAGAGCTGAAATAAACCCTGCTCTTCTCCCTATTCAGCTGAAGCCCAGACAACCGCCCAAACTCCTCCATAATCTCTGACACCGCACACATCTCCCGCATAGATGGATGTAGGAGCACCAAGAGGTCGTCAGCATAGATCAGGTGGGGCACCACTGGCTTGACCAGCCTAAAGAGAGGGACAATCTTCCTACTATGTACAGCCAAATCCATCAAGCAAGTGAAATACTTCATCACGAGTGTGAACAGGAACGGGAAGAGAGGATCTCCCTGCCGAAGTCCCCTGTTGCTCCGGAAGAATCCATATGGAGTACCCTGGATGAGGACCGAGAAGGTAGGGGAGCAGATGCACTCCCTCACCCTTGCCACCCACACCTCGTCAAAGCCCATGGCTCGCATAAGGTGGCAAAGGAAGTCTTTGTTGACCGTGTCATAAGCTTTCCTCAGGTCAAGCTTCACACAAGCCTCCATCCCCCCTGGTTTTTGAATTCTCTCACCATCTCATGGGCCAGCAAGCTGTGCTATGCAATGGATCTACCCTTGATGAATGCTGCCTGATTAAGTGAGGCCAGACCCTGCATAATCCCCTCCATGCGCCGGCACATAAGGTGGGTAATTATCTTATAAAGATAGTTACAGCACGCAATAGGTCTAAGTCGGCGAGGGATGTCGCGCCCTCCTTCTTTGGAATCAGGGTCAGAAAGGTGTGGTTAAGCTCCTTCAGCAACTTCTCCTCAGTGAAAAACTCTTGCACCGCCTCCAAGAATGGGTGCTTAAGCAAGCCCCAGTGCTGTTTATAGAACCCGCTAGAGAAGCCATCACGCCCGGGGGCCTTGGTGGGATCCGTCTTCATCACAATAGCCTCCACCTCCTCCATACACACTGGAGCCAGCAGTAGCCTGTTCTCATATGGTGTCACCAGCCTCTTTGTGACTAAATCTGGGAACGTGGTGGAGTAGTCTGACTGATGATATAGCTCTGAGTAGTACCTAACTGCCTCCTCCTGAATCTCCACCGAATCACCAACAAGCCTGCCCTTGCCATTAAGGTTGGCTATATATATATATATATATATATATATATATATATATATATATAACAATGTAACATAGAGTATGATGTAAAATATATGAGATAATTGTATGAGTGGTCTAGTGTAAAACAGTTACCAAGCAATAAAATTACCATATTTCCATATATATATATATATATATTATTATATATATATATATAAAATGTAACATAGAGTATGATGTAAAATATATGAGATAATTGTATCATCATACTCTATGTTACATTGTTATATATATATATATATATTTATATTATATATATATATATATATATATATACCACTCATACAATTATCTCATATATTTTACATCATACTCTATGTTACATTGTTATATAACTCTATGTTACATTGTTATATATATATATATATATATATATATATATATATATATATATATATATATATATATATATACATTTTTTTTTGAAAAAAGGGTAAATTTTATTCCAAAGTAATGCAGTAATCGTACAACATACAATCAAAGTGGGACTCCCACTCATCAAATCCCCATAACATTTACATCAAATTCGATGTTATGAAGCATGCCCACCAGAGGTGTGACCAGTCCCTCAAATATCCGACGGTTTCGTTCCCGCCAGACGTGCCAAACTGAAGCAGCCAGGCGGATCCTGGCGGTCCGGAACCAGTCCTCCCCTCGACCTCTACTATCGCGGATCACCGTGATGATATCCCCAATATCCTTCCCGGAGTCGCAGCCTCCTAACACTCTACTCTGCTCCTTCCAGATCTGCCAAGCCAGGTCACACTCGAAGAAGATATGTCTAATAGATTCATGCTTCAGACTGCACAACACACTTGGGATCTGGGACTGGCACTCCAAAAGAACTCAACCGATCCCTAGTTAGAAGGCGACCCAGTAGGAGCTTGTAGATACAGAGCTGCATCTTCCTGGCCAGACCTTTGCACCATACGAACTCGTAGTCAGGACTCTCCTGAAAAGCGCGCCGGATGAGATTGTAGCAACTCCGGAATTGGAACTCCCCAGTTCCCGGAGACGCTCCAGTCGGCTCCCAAATCCACCGATCAGCAGGCAAGCCCGGATCGATGACAATAGTACCAATGATCCCACCCAGCTCCACAGTGAATCGGTAAGACTCTGGCCTCCACTCCCCGTCGCGAATGATCCGACTACACGTCAGGCCCCTCATGTCCTCCTGGTGTGTCTGAACCCCCCTAATGTCCAATAACGAGCGCCGATCTATCCAAGGATCCCGCCAGAGGTCCGTGCCAGATCCATCCTTCATGACCTTCCTGATTGCAGATTTAAGAATCCCCTTGTGTCTCAGGACAGTCTTGAACGTGACGGAGTGATTGTTGTCAGTAGCACACATCCAAAGGTTGTCCTGCTTCACGTATCTGCTATGCATCCAGGCCGTCCAGAGAGACCCCCCATTGATGAATTTCCAAGCCAGCTTAACCGCGGAGGCCTCCCTAATCTCCTGCAACGGCCTAAGCCCCACTCCTTCCTCCTTCTTGGGACGACAGAGCTGTTCCCAAGAGATCGCATGCATACCCCTCCGCCAAATGAAATCAGCACAGATCCGATCCACTTTCCTAACAGTGGCAATAGGAAGGAGGATGGATTGCAGCCAGAAATGAGCTACAGCCGTAATCACCGATCGAACCAGCTCGATGCGTCCGCCAAATGACAATTCCGATGCTTGCCAACCTTCCACTCTCCTCTGGACGTACTCCACCAAACTATGGCAGTCCTGATCCCGCGTATAGTTGACCGTGAGAGGTACTCCTAAGTAGCGCACCGGAAGGTCACTCCTCTCGATGCCCAGAACGTCAGCCCGTTCCTCCTTCCGAGGACATAAGGAGCTGAAATACACTCGGCTCTTTTCCATGTTCAGCTGGAGGCCCGAAAGGGAATGCAACTCTCCCATAATATCTGCAAGCGTCTGCATACCTGCCGTCGAAGGCTGGATAAACACCAAGAGATCATCAGCATATATGAGATGGGCGACTGGGGATCCACCCTCCGGAACAGTGGGACCAACCTCCCACGGTGCACTGCTAAATCCAACAGGCATGTGAAGTATTCCATAACAAGCGTGAACAGGTAAGGAGACAGGGGGTCGCCTTGCCTAAGCCCTCGGTTCGCTCCCACTGGGATTCGAACACTGCTCACTCGGGTCTTATGTCTCCACTCTAGCCACTTGAGCTACTAAGTCTTGACCAACGGTGGGAGACGCAACAGTTAGAAGGGAAGGAGACACAAGAGAAGGTTATAGTACGGGTCTTCAGTTTACTACTGAGGAAGACACAACTGGAAGGGCAGTTGGAGGCTTGGCAGGGGGTGCTATGGTGGTTCATGAGGGAGCCTACAGTAGTAAATTGGGATCGCGGCAGGTGAACAAGCAGAAGAACACGACAGCGGATGCATCAGGCTCGTTTGTCCCTTACAGGGAACAACCTGGTATGGTCACCCAAAGCCAGATTGCAGGTTCAAGTCAGGGAAGACTAAAGAGATAAAAGCTTGGCGTCAACCACGTTTATTAACTACTCTCGTAAAAAGAAAAGCGGCTTCGACTGCAGAGGAATCACTATTTAGTATCCTTCAAAATTGTGCTCTATTAAAGGACTCGCTATGTGCGAAAAATCTTGAATGGAGCAAAATGCTCTAGGAAGAGCCAGCTGATTTAGACGAGAATGGAGTAGATGAGCTAGGCATTAGGGGAGAAGTCATCACCGACCTCATGGTGAGTTTCGGAGGCATGGAAGGTTAATCCATCAATCATTAAATGTCGATTCTGACATGGAATACGCGAGGTGCGAACTCGCTAGGAAGATGGCGTGAAATCAAAGAAGTAGATAGAAAGACACAGAGTTCCATTATAGTTTTGTTGGAAACCAAAATTAAGTCGAAGATGAAACTATCTAGAAGGACTTCATACTTATGGGCGCAGGAGCACAATCTAGAAATTCGTGGAATGGCACGAATTTGGCTCATGTGGGATAGCAGGTTGTGGTTGTGTCATCTCGTTCTCAAGTCAGAGCAAGTTATCGCAAGAGAATTTACTAATATAGGGGGACTGAAATTTATTTTCGGAGCGGTGTATAGACACAATGATAGATGCAAAAGGGAGCAACTTTGGCTAGATATTATCCATCTTAGTATTGTTGCAGAAAACTAATATCAGTTAGCTTTGATTATTGCAGAAGATTTTAATGCATTGCTATTCTCTCAAGAGAAAGTTGGAGGGCGTCGCGTACCTGACAATATTCCAGCTGACTTCCAGAGTTGCTTGATGCAAGCTTGTATGCAATGCTTGGAGAGAGCTGGCCACATGTGGACTTGGAACAACAAAGCGGTCAACAATCGGATTGTTAGCTAACTAGATCGAGCCCTTGGGAATCGACAATGGTTTGAGATGTTTCCGTCAGTGTTAGCTGAGGGGCTAGCACCATCCACTAGCGAGACCACTCGCCAATATTGGTCCAGTTGACAGAGTGCAGTAGGCAGAAGGCAAGGCCATTTAGATTCAACAACCGGTGGCCGCTGCTACTTGGTTACACCGACTTGGTAGAGGTGGGTATTCAGACCCAGGTGCGAGGAAACGAACAATATAGGCTAGTTCAAAGGCTTAAAGTAGTGAAAAGGTCCCTGGAGAATTGGAACAAAGCCCTACCTAGACCGGTGCTTGCACAGAGAGAGGAGGAGCTTCGGGATGTTCAAAACAAGCTGCAATTAGACCCACTAGATCCGGGGCTTGCATTCAGGGAGAAACGACTATTGGAGGAGGTTCGCTTCATGGCTCTACATGAAGAGGTCAAATTGGCGCAACGTGCCAAATGTTCGTGGCTGAAGGAGGGGGACTGTTGCTCCAAATTCTTCTACAATATTATTCGGACGCGCCAACACTAGAACACAGTTGGCAAGATCCTTGATGCCAGTGGAAAAGAAGTTTCTGCAACCAGCGATATTCAAGCGGCCGCAGTAGACTTCTACAGTCTCTACAACCAGGACGACTACATCAACGAGTTCCCTGAACTGATATTTAAAAGGCTGGTTTCTAATCATGGAAACCAACAACGTATGGCTCCGATTACTTTAGACGAGATTGAAGTAATGGTGAAGAAGGCGAATCTGAACAAAGAGACTGGGCCGGATGGATTCAATAGTAAGTTCTTTAATACTCATTGGGAATTGCTTAAACATTCGGTACTTGCTATTGTCCAGGACTTCATTACCTCCGAAAAATTGCTTCAGGAGTTGAACTATACGTTCATGACGCCCATTCCGAAGGAGGGGGACATCGTTGTCGGACTTTCGACCGATAGTCTACTGTAATTATTTGTACAAAATTATAACGTCTATTATGTGCAGACGATGGAAAAGATTATGCAAGATCTCATCTTCCCGAATTAAGCTGCGTTTGTTAAAGGCAGGTCGATTGTAGAGAATAGTTTACTGACACATGAGATAGTCAGAAATTTCAATGGGGGGGGGGGGGTTTAAGAAGGCATGTATGAAGCTTGATCTCAAGAAGGCATATGACATGGTAAACATAGAGTTTGTATGTCAAACCATGCTAGCTATGGGTTTTCACTCCCACTAGGTGGACATGATTCGTAAATGCATCACTACTTCGACATTCTTGATATCGATCAAGGGACAATCGTATGGTTTCTTCTCAAGCAATAGAGGATTGTGTCAGGGTGATTTGCTTTCTCCATACCTATTTATTTTAGTGATAGAGTATTTTACTTGTCTGATGGATGTTGCGTTACATCGGAAGAGAATAACTCCCCTGTATAAGGATTTAACACCCACTGCCGCACCTTATGTACGCGGATGACATATTAGTATTTCTGGTCCCATCCACTAGAGGTTTAAATGCTATGGTACAAATTATGGCTGATTTTGGCATATTTATGGGTCTCCAATTAAATAGAGAGAAAAGCACGGTGTACTTCAACTCTCATTGTCTGTATCAAGACGAGTACAAGGAAATTCTCCAGATCGAGAAAAGCGACTTATCAGTTAAATATCTGGGACTACCGTTATCAATTAACTCTGCTCGTGATCTGGAATCTCATAGCTTGGTAGAGTATGTCCACGGGAGGATTAAAGGTTGCCAAGCCCAGGCTTTGTGCTTCCGAGGGAGGATCGAACTGATTCGATCAATCGTCTCTGCTATATCGTTGTTTTGGCTCCAAACTATTATGCTTCCGACAACAATGATATGCAAGATGGACAAATTATGTGCTGATTTTGTATGTCGTGGAGGTATCCACACAATGGCTTGGCCTGAACTTTGCCTGCCCAAATCTGAGGGTGGAGTGGGATTATGATCTTTGGGTACTCTCTGAGAGGTAGCATGATTGAGACTCGCTTGGAAGTTCATTGAAGGGCAAACTATGTGAGCTAGTTGGATGCGGAATAGATATATGAAAGAAGACAACTTTTGGGTGCACAAATTGAATAACAATTATTCAGTCTCCTTCAAAACTATTTTGAACTATAGAAGCAAAATTCAAAACTATATCACTAGATAATTTGGCCATGGTCTCAACACGCATCTCTGGTTTGATCTCTGATTGGAACACAGAAGTAGGGTGGACAGGTTCGGGTAGCAAGTGTACATGTTGATAGGACGAAACGAGCAAGTGAGCGGCATCATCAGGAATGGAAGCTGGGCAGTAGCAGATCATTCAGCTGGCAGAAGATATGCAGTAGCTATTGGGCGGTGAGTATTGATCAATCTTTGGAGGAAGACAGATGGGTCTGGGACAATATACCATCTAGGAGTTTCGAATTCAGACATGTCTATGATTTGGTTAGACAACCACATCCGCCTGTTACTAGATAAAAACTTAGAAGCCATAAGCGAAAGCGGAGACGGAAGCTGGGGCGGGAACGGGAGCGAGGTAACATTACTACTTAGAAGAGTCTAAAGTTGGGAGCGTGCACTAATAAAAAAATTATGTTTATTGATATCAAAACTTATAAATATCTTAATATTTAATAGAATTTATAAAGTTCAGTTCAAAGTTACAAAGAGATCATTCGCATGTTAATTTTTTATGATGTCAAGGTAAGTTACAGAGAGATTACATGTTAATTTTTTATGATGTCAAAGTAAATAATCTTTAGTTTTTGATATTTTGATAAATGTATTAAAAATCTTCTAGCTTTCTTTCCAAAATTTATGTCATCTTTTAAAATTATGGTCATATTATGGAAATTGCTCATGTCGTCGGAGAAACGAGCTTCCGTCACCGGAGAAGCAAGCTCCCGTTATCGGAGAAGCGAGCTCCCAATGAGCTCCCAAGTAAGAACCGCCGAATCGAGTTTCTTACTGAAATTCGTCGACTTTCTATAAGTTTCTGGCTTCTAAGGATAGAAATCAACTTGTTTTCTTGATGTTAGACATGATGCTGGAGAACACAATGTAAAAACTGGAAAATCATGTAGGTCAATATGACATTACCCATAAAATGCACTATACACTGATTGACTAATGTTGGCCCGTTCCTGTAAGCACGAGCTTTTGGGAACATTGGTTAACTAGCATTCCTCACATTCATATATTGACTCACATTCTTTCTACCAAACCTTTGAATATTGCCTTTTGTAGAAATAATTGTCCAAACCTAATTATTATGTTTTCAGGTTGATGTGTGGGCTCTTGGCGTTTCTGCAATTGAAATGGCAGAGGTTGGTTTCTTGCCTATTAAATATGCATGGGCAACCTTCTCCTTTCTCTATTCTTCTAGCTATTTGGCATTCGACCAAATATCCTCTGTCAGAGTGGCACAGAGTAATGATTCTCTTGTACTTACTTCTTCTTTCATTAAATTTCAGGGACTTCCTCCACGGTCAACTGTACACCCGATGAGAGTTAGTTCCTACCTTTGAATTTACTGAATAAAGCTGTACATTTGTGGTGGCACGTAAAGTAATTGTGTTCTAATGCGTACTTCTTTTACTTAGCATAGTACTATAAGATATATCTAAATCTCTGCCCTTTTTGCTTCTTTGTTGTTGGTCGGTGGCAAACTTTCTGATTCTAGAAAGGTTTTATTGGAATCTATACTTTCATTTATGCAATAATGAACAACTGAACAAACAGAAAGGAACAAATAATATCGGATAGTTATATGGTTTTGACTACTGTTTGATTTTTCTTTTCTTAAGTTTACTCTTCTCTATCAGCCAACGTGCAACACCTCCCAGGGATCCAGGGCATCCTAATTTTTCTGATGAATAGAAACAAACTATGCTAACAAATTGGCGCATGAAAAAAAAAAAAAAAAAGCCCTTGAAGGAAAAAATAAATTCTCATATTTGGGTCATGGTTCAAGTCAGACTTGAGCCAAACAACTCCATCATTATAACTATCGTTTAGTTCAGGTCAAATTTGACCCAAATTAACTTTAAACAAACATGAGGGGCCTCTAAGTGGGGTGTATAAGTTTTGACTTCGGGTTAGATTATGTAATG
>JANAVB010029733.1:0-18423 GCA_029216955.1 Iris pallida
GAAGATGATGTAGCAGACCCTTCGGAATGATGCTTATGGAAGACCCAGGATCAATATGCATTCGGTCCACCTTTATGTCGCCAATATATCCAGTAGTATAATGGGCGACCGTGCAGGTTAGTTTTGATGAGCATATCCTGCGGAGAGAAGACGATATTGGGCATCGCTCCTGTACACGCACTATCTTGGAGATCTGCAGGTTGGTTATCTCCCGTGAGGTTGACCTGAGCCAAGTACGCGTCGGCATTTTGGAGTGCATCACTCAAAGCTGTGCGGACATCCTTTGATAGCCTTAGGAGTTCGTATAAGGACAATTTGGCCGGTGTATTGGCCAATTGTGCCAAGATGTCGAAGTTGTAGGGCCTCTCCAGCCCCTGAGGTATCTCCTTTCGGATGGATTTGTCGAAGCGAGTCTCCTTCGGCTTAGGCTTGTCGGTCGTCGAAGGCTGAGCCGGTCTCGGAGTATCAGTAGAAGTGGGCGGATGATCATCAGTCGGGTTCTCAGCCACGGGCTGAGATTGTGCTCCAGATCGAGTAACAATGGCCGTGACTTCTTCTTCATTTACCGAGACGGTGCGGCAGGATCTGACTTTTCTGCTTCTCTTCTTCGTTGTGGGCTGAGTCACCTCGTGGACCAAGTCCGGATGGACCCACATAATTTCTCCTCGCGATGTAGTGAGAGGTACAAGATTGGCAGCTTGATCTCGAGTAGGCAAAAGATTAGCAATTTCTATCGTTGCCAGAGGGATGGGTACAACACCGTCTTGAGTCTCTGTTGGCGGGAAGCTGCCGAATTGTACGAATACCATGTTGGCTGCTACGGTTACCTCCTCGAAATCGATGGCTAGAGCGTTCGAATCGATGAGGTTTTGGATGTACCGTTTCAGTTGGTAGCAGTCATGTGTCGCATGATGGACGTAACGGTAGTAATGGCAGAATTTTGGGTTCTCCAAGTCAGCCGGCCGCAGCTCCCGTCTTGGTGGAGGGAGCTGAATTCTATCTCCTTGTATGAGCATGTCCAAGATAGGCTTGACGTGGCCGTCTTCAAAAGAGTAAGTGATTTGAGGCCATTGTTTGTCTGTTGGTTGTGACTCGGGCTTCTGGGCCGTGTCGGCCACCATAGCCTGCTTGCCTCTGTTGTCCCGATTGTTGGAGGGGCTACCCCCATTGTCGGTGTTGGTGCTGGGACGCTTGCCCTTGTTCTCTCCCTCTGAGATATGCAACCCCAGCTGGCGGACCTTCTTCAATCGTTCTTCGGCACTTGTAGCACTGATGATAAAAGCCTTCCAGTCCTTGAATTGACTTTCGCCCATCCAGAGACTAATTGTTGGGAGTAGTCTCTTTTGGCAAATTTCAATCAGGAAAGAATCCGGATTGCCAGATGGTAACTTCATTACGGTTTGACGAAACCGCTCAATGTAATTCCTCGTCAGCTCTTTCTCTCCTTGGATGACATCCATGAGGGTAGACATTATGACGTCCTGCCCTACCTCGTAGAACCTCTCCAAGAACAAGCGTTTGAAGCCAGCGAAGGAGTGGATGCAATTGTCCGGCAGGTTACGGTACCAGTCGAAGGCGACTCCTTCCAATGCCCCGATGAATAACCGTGTGAGGATAGCGTCATCATGGGGCAGATGGTCGGTGGTGACCTCGAAGTAAGTGATATACTGACTTGCTGAGGTCTTGCCATCATAGGGGTTGATATTGAACGGCTTATATCTTGGTGGGAATGGAACATCCCTCAATTCAGCAGGATATGGTTGCCGTATTCTGAAGTCTTGAGAGTTTTCTCGGGCGTGGAACATGGCTCGGAGCTCTTGAACTTCTCTTCTTACTTCTCCGGTCTCATCTGTCGCAGTCGGAGCCGTTACTTCGGAAGGATTATTGCCCGGATTCGGTGCCGCCGAATTTGAATCTACGTTGATTGTGGGACCCGTACTTGTCTGGCCAGGTGTCACTCCCTGCAGAGTAGAAAGTGCCGCTTTGATCTCGTCTACAGACTTGACCAAGGCGTGCAGTATGGCCTCCAAAGTGTCGATGCGTTGGCGATCACTGGAGCCACCTTGATTGTTGTCCGTCATGAATATCGTCCTTACGTGAGGAGTGACGGAAGGGACGGTAGGGGGTACACCCTCCGAGTCGTACCCATGCATCGAGAAATCATCGGGGTAGGTGGGAATATTCTCTTCGGGTTCGGACTCAGAAGGAACAGTACCCCTAGCCTCGGAGTTTGCTTCATCTTGAGAGTCATGGATGTCCTCGGGGATATCAGCATCTGTTGCACCTGATGGGAGAGTTGTTTCTCCGGGCTCGTCTCCTTGAAACATCGGATTGTTGTGGATGTTCGGAGGAGTGCTACCTCCAGCTCCCAAGACCCTCAGCGGTACGGACGATGAATCTCCCATTACAGCAGATTTTGTCTTCGAACGGGTGTGTTGGTATACTCCGGTGGAGGGCAACCGTTTAGCCGACAATTTCTTAGCTGTAGTGGTTGATATTTTTGGGCTGGAGATGCTTGTCTTCTTCCCTTTTCCCTCGGCGGGGACTTTTTGCGCGGAATTGCAGGAGGCAATAGGAGGTGCTTCGTCCCCCGAGCTCGGATGCTGTAATCTTTGGAAGACGGACGGCCGGTCTTCCGTCACTGTCGTGTTATTGCAGCAGCAGTTGATGATGATCTGGGTGCAGTGACGTCCATGTGAGGACTCTTTGCACGCCGAGGCCCCTTCTCTTTCCTTGCGTTTATGGAGGACAGCCTCACGCAGGTCGGAGGAACCACTTTGTCCGTTTGTCGTTGGGGACTGGACTTGAGCGGTTCTATACAACTTCCCATCAGAGGCCCGTGTGATAATCAGCGGGACGTCCCGATAGTCAGAGGTTGGGGCAGCTGTCTGGGCTTGATGAGCCCGCGCTGCCCTGGACTTCTTCTTCTTAGCACCTATGGGTGCATAATAAGAAGAGTCCAAGTTGAATACCACAGAGTCTGGAGAATCATCAGGGTTCAGACCGTACGAGAGACGGTCGAAAACTGATCGAGAGGAGCATGGAGCGGATGCTATGCGGCTGGGATTGGGAACCGTGCAGACTGTCTGCATGTGGTTGTCTTCTGTCGTCGGCTGAGTTCTTATGCGACTAGGAGTCACGACCGTGCAGACTGGCTGCATGCGGTTGGAATCTGTGGCCACATGGGTTTTCTGCAAACGATTGACTCTAATAGTCGTATGAGTTTCATCCATACGGTTAGCAACTGTAGCTGCATAAGTTATGCGGCTGACAGATGTGGCCGCATGAGTTTTCTTCATGCGGTTGGCGGATGTAGCCGCATGGGCTTTCTCCCTGCGGCTAATACCCTTCTGCGGCTCAGATCGCGTAGAGTTCCTCTTTGCCCCTGCAAGTCCAGCATCATAGTATTTTCTTCTGCCGGACTTGGGGACAGCAGAGTTGTCTACGGTCTGAAGTGGGGCCGCAGGAGAGTCCTTCTCGCCGTTTTGAGCAACAGAGGGTATCTCATGGAGGACTTGAGGAGGAGCAAATAATTATAGCCTCCACTCTTTACGAGCCTTCGTGGTGCGGGTGCGCTTCTGGATCGGGCCAGCACTGCCTTCAGAGAGCATCTCTTCGAACGCCCGTTGGTCGAAGCGGACGACCATCTTCTGTTGTGTGGAGCCAAGTTTGGCTGCATCCGATTGTGTCACCAACTCCTCAGCCTTGGAGAAGTTAGTCCCCAGCAGAGTCGCCATCGTGTTTGCCATTGATTGTAAAAGTACAGAACAGTTTTATGGGAGGACTGAACTTAGACTCACAATACAAACTCGCTTGTACAAAGAAAGCCTAGGGACGAAAACCTAGGTACAGCAGTCTAAGTATAATTATTTATTTTAGATTCTAGGGGGTGACGATAGAGGCTCGGGAAGGCGACGGCAACCCTGCCTTACTTCTTGGACGATCGGTATGCAGTCTTGGCTCGGAAAAGATCTGCTTGGCGTGGACGAAGGAATGCTCTTCTTGCTCTCCACGTGTTGCTCTCCTGGCTTCTCTCTTTCTGTGGTTATCGAAAAGAGGGGAACTCTCTCTGTATATCTGTCTCTCTTTTTTTTTATTATTCTCTAGTTGCCGGGGGGTTTTGCAAGGAAATGATGCTAGCTATTTATACGAGTGGGATGTGATCATTAGGGTTTGCTAATGATCATTTGTTTGGAATGTCAGCGCTCCTTCAATCTATCTGAACCCTTGATCCTGATTACAATAAATCTAGGCCATTAATGCGGATAGCACCGTATCTTGTGAGCAATCAATGCTAACTGCTTTAAATCTTCATGATTGATTATGCTAATGTCCGATTGCTCGCCACGTGTCCCATTGGCTTGATGATAAATGATATGCCTTGATCTCAGTAATTATGATGATGATGTCAAATATATTTGTTGAGATTCGGTTAAATCCTTGATTGATCCGATGCCACGTGTTTTAAATGTGGGTCCTGCCAGAGCCGCATAGGATGGGCAACACTTGAACCGCAGGAAGATACTCTTCGTGAGCCGTATAGGACAATGCTTCATCGAGCCGCAGGGAACGAACTCTCAATGAGCCGCATATGCATAGGCTTTGCGAGCCGCATGAGCTAGCGTTGTATTGAGCCGCAGGGGCTGAGCTTTCAGTAGGCCGTATATGGCTGATTTCTGCTAATCATATAGGGTGACTTCTCAGTGGGCCGCATGAAGCTGTTCTCTATTTAAGCCGCATGAGATTTGCCACGTGGCAACCTAGGATTTCTGACGGATCGGGTTAGAGATCTTCTTCTTTTCCCGAAGAGTCTGTCATTATGGCAGAGCCATTATGACACTTTATGCCAGAGCCGCCACCGTCGTCAAATCGTGTCAGAGCATTAAATGAGGCCACTATTCAAAGGGCCAGCTGTAGGAAAGGATCATAGGGGGACACGTGGCATCGATCGAGCCGCATATTCCTGCTGAACCGCATACACTCTCGAGCCGCATGAGACTGAGAGTCTTCCTTTGAACTGTATAAGACAGCTCCCATATGAGCCGCATGGGCTTCGTATCCGTAGCCTCATGGACCATTATTCTGATATTTTCTATGCTTCTACAGTTACATGTTTTTGTGGTTGCCTATGCAGGTCGAGTTTATCACTTCGGTTATATTACTGTACCGATGTGAGCCAGCATATAGGATTATAGTCTAGAATACCATCCACATACTTGACCCCCTCCATTGATTTCAAATTTTGAACTCTCAATCCGACTACCTTGATTTCCTTCTGCTTGATTCCCTACCACTGTAAACCTTACCTTTTTCCTTCGTGTTGGATAGAGAGCGTAGGAAGACGACTCTTACTAGATATACGGGTTATATTCCTAAACCACTATATTTGTTGATTTTTATAAGTTGGGTAGTATGCCTCATGGCCTATCACCCCGTGTTGTTATAATCCACTAATGAAGTATAACCGGATGGCACTGAATATATGCTCATATAGAAAGAGATGTTACTTAGAATATAGAGTTTTAGCAGCCCATACGTGTCACGACCCGCACACGGTTTACAGGCACGAGAATGTGGTACGTCCAGCCTACGCCGCAGTGTCGGTGGTAGAACGTTATTTTTGGTAACAATCTATCTAACACAATGTGATATACCCTCCAAACGGAGGATAATCTCATATGGATACAAACTCAATCACAAATCTAGGGATAGATAAATAGCACGATGAAATAGATAAGAAAATCTACAAGAAAGAGGCAACTAGAAGTGAAGTAAAATAATTTCATTAATTAACTCAAGGTCTCAATACAACTCCATGATAAACAAGAAAGGAAGAAACACAAACTCTATACAACTACTCCAAGCTCTACTAGTGTCCTCTAGGCTAGCTGTGAACTCCAAGTTTCCTGTAAAATTTTATCAACGGGTCCAATCAGGACTGTAACGAATACATCTCATCAAGTAAATGACGAAAACTATAAAAACAATTATAGACAATTTTATTGATGAAGCATGGGAATTCGAGACTGTTTAAGATGTAAAACTATAGTAAAAGAACAAGGAAAGTAAAAGCTGTGAAACAGAATATCATATCAATGAAGACTGTAAATAAAAGCTAGCTGAACTAGAATAATGTGATATGAGTCCAGTGGTACAATATATGTCAAGTGTGATTCCATTCAATGATCCAAGTAGGGTGATTCTAGTAACAGTTCTTGTGGTGATTCTAGTAAAGATTCTAGACAATACTTACAGTGTTTTTTTTAAATACTGAGATCGACATGTAAACGGCTAGGGGTAATCCGGCACATCACACACTGGCCAAGTGTGGGACGGCTATCGTTCTTGTATATTTCACAGGGAGGTGGTTCGAGTATTTAGGAATGTTTACATGTCTACTCAAGTATTTCCCCACCCGACAAATAAGAGTGAATCCATAACACGATACGTAAATCGAGAATAAATCTAGCCAGAACATAAAGGTGCTTGTAGATGATTCTTGTAATGGTTCCTGTAATAGAGGCTAGACGAGTAAGGTATGTGTGTCATATACATGGATTCCAGAAAAATATCAATTTGTTTTTGTAACTGAGAATCAAATAGAATTGACTAAAACAGAAGTATAGAATTCGACAAGTAAATGAAAGAACTTTCAGAGAATGTACTCGTCTGACAATCCGAGCTGCTGATGAGGATGTATAACTGAACTAGAGTGATATAAACCTATTTAAAGTATCCACAGGTCACAACCAAGTCTACAATATCAAAGAAAATAGCTACTATGCAAGACTACATGCTCCTAGGTCCCACTAGGTCAAAGTCAACCCTTGGTCAACTCTAGTCAAACCTGGTCAACTCTGGTCAAACCTGGTCAACCCATGGTAGACTAGTCCGTTTACTAATTTCAAGGTCATACACAAAATTTCAGGTCATTCGGAGTTCGTTTGAGTCGATTTAGGTCAAGTTTGACCCAAAGTTGACTTTTGTCAACTTGGTCAACTTGTCGGCCAATTCGACCAAACTAGGCTCCTAATGGCGATCCTAATCTGTCCAAACACTTCCTATAGTCATAACACAAGCATTTATTTCATTATCTATATTTATACTTACATCACAATTTTATATATATATATATATATATATATATATATATATATATATATATATATATATATATATATATATAGAGAGAGAGAGAGAGAGAGGAAGGATAGGCATCCCCGCACTTTTTGCTTCCCCATGCATCTCCGTATTCACATCCGTTAGATGTGCTTTAAGTCATCTAATCTTAACCATTGGCAAACCAACGGTTAAGATTAGATGACTTAAAGCACCATCCAACGGTGTAAATATGGGGGATGCTTGGTGATACAAAATATACGGGGATGCCTATCCTTTCTCATATATATATATATATATATATATAAATATATATATATATATATATATATATATATATATATATATATATATATATTTGGAGAATGTTCTGCTCTCCCGTTCTCCTTGCTCTCCCGTCCCCCAACCCTTGGCCGGCTTTGGCCGGCCGCCGTCCTTCTCCTCCGCCCTTCTCCCTCCCCCCTCCTCCTCCCCGATGGTCCTCTCAGACCCTCTCCGGTCGTCTTCTCCGATGTCGCTTCCGTGGCCTCCCGAGGCCCTCGTATTGATCTGTCAACTCCTTCCCGCCGCCCTCCACTCCCGCCTCCTTCCTCCTCCCCATCTGTCCCCTCCCAATCGTCGGCCGCCCCTTTCCTTGCGCTCTCAGGCGCCCCCTCCAGCCCTCAGCTTTGGAATGCCAGTCCTGCGTCCCCCTCTTAGGGAGAGCCATCCGCTCCGGCTCCCTTCCCGGCCACAGGAGCCTCCGCCGCCGGGTTGTCCTCGGAGCTGCCCTCCGTTCCCGCCCTTGCACTTTTTTCGAATTCCCCCGTCCCCCCTCGGGAGCAGAGATCTCCAGCAGCTCTGGCCTTGGGCCCCTCGCCTCTTGGCAACTCGGGCACGCCACCCTTGGCGTCAGTACCGAGGCGGTCCTCTCTGGACCCGCTGCAGTCCCTGCATGCTATCCCAACTACCCCTCTCTGTCCCCTCGCGGGTCCCACCAGGCGTGGCCTCCTGTCACCCATGCTGCGCAACCCCAGGCACTCCCCTCTGTCTTTGCGCACATGCCAGCCCCAGCTTCCTTTGGGGACCAGCGCTCCCATGCGCAATCCAGCGCCCCACGCGGGTCCCAGCAGGAATGGGCATCTGTTCCCCCTACTGCGCAACTCCAGGAGACCCCCTCCCATGCGCAATCCAGCGCCCCACGCGCCCCACGCGGGTCCCAGCAGGCATGGGCATCTGACCCCCCTACTGCGCAATTCCCGCAGGAATGGGCATCTGTCCCCCCTATTGCACAATTGCATGGTAACACCTCTTCCGCAAGGGGCCCCCGCTCCCTTGTGCATTCCTCCAGTGCTCCTAGTGGGCCCCATCAGGAGCGGCCTCCTATTGCCCCATCTACGCATATCCCGTCGATCCCCTCCTTCGGGGGCCCCCGCCCCCTTGTGCAATCCACCAGTTTTTCTTGCACCTTCCATCCCTTCTCCCTTCCCTCCCACCCTCCCAGTGCGCTCCAGCGCCATCCTGCCCCCCTATCCTCAGTCTCTCCGACCTCCCAGGCCCCTCCCCCTTCCTCAGGCAAGCCTGCCTTCCATTGCTCGTCTCCGGCGCCATCCGCTCCCCCAGCCCCCTCGCCTGCAGTGGTCTGCTCTCCTTCCCTTGGGGGGGCGTCCATCGATCCCGAGCCCCCGGAGCCCTCTCTCGCTCCCCGCCCTCTCGGTATCCGTCCACCTACGGCGGGATCCCAGTCATTCCTCTCCCCTGTGTCGGCCGTCCCGCCCCAGTTCCCCCTCACTCCCCCCGGTGGCGGCGTGGCCTCCGCATTCCCCCTCCCGTCGCTCCGCCCGGGAGGCCCACCCCGGCCCTCTCTTCCCCCTCCACCTTCGGCCCCGAGCACCCTAATCCCCTGAGCGATCCCCCGCTCTCCCATTCCGTCCCCTCGGGTTATGCTTCCTCCAGACCGCCTTAACCCTCCTACGCCGCCATGCTTCGTCTGAACCTCCTTCCCTCGAAGGGCGTTATCCTCCCAGATGTCCAACTGCCAGACATTGAATATTCGCAAGAGACCTCAACCCCCGTCATCTCTTTTTCTGACATGGAACTGTCGTCACTGTCAACGGCCTTTCCACACACATTCATCCTTAAATTCTCCATCGGATGCCCCAAACTTCCCAGGGTGCAGGAAGCGATCGCCAAATAGAATCTCTCGACCGACTACCGAGTGGCCCCCCTCGACCCCAGACACATTCTCCTTCACCTATCTTCAGATCGCGATCACAGGACCGTGTGGTCCAAGGGAACCTGCAAGATTGACACCCACCAGATGAAGATTATCAAATGGTCACCAGAATTCAACACCAAAGAAGACTCAACCACGGTTGCAGCTTGGGTTACCCTTCCCAACCTCCCCCTCATCTGCTTTGTTCCCGCGGCGCTAAAGCGCATCGCCAACTCCTTCGGGACGTATGTAGCTTCGGCTCCCGAGACCAATAACCTCACCAAAGCCTACTACGCCAAAATCTGTGTTGAACTAGACCTCACTTCAGAACCACCCAACTTCATCAACATCGAGCTCGGCAATCATACCCACACCCAACAAATCCTCTACGACAACTACGTATTGTTCTGCAACCACTGCCACCTAAGGGGCCACCTTCCTACGAACTATCATCGCCTGCATCCGGAGCTTAAAAAGAAGCCATCCAGGAAAGACAACGACCTACCAGTGGGGAAGCCCCAAAAGTCGCCCATTCTCCCCCTTTCGAACACCCACATTCGATTCGATTCCAGTAACGGAGAGCCAGCCTCCAGCGAAGCTCCGAGCAGGGCCCTGATCCCCTTCATTCCCCAACACATAGAGATCCCCAACCAATTCGCCATTCTCGATTCAGAGTACCCGGAGCCAGGCTACTCTCAAGACGGCTCCAGCACCCCCGACCTGCCACCCTCCACCCCTATATCCTCGCGTGTGGAGGACGCTACCGAAGCTGGCAACGCAGATCACCGACAACTCCTCTCTGGTCAGGAGGCCGCCCCCTGGCCCCTCCCCCCTCCAATAAAACTCATCAATCCCCTAGTGCGATCCCAGTCGAAGAAGTCCTAGCCATCCTTGGACCCGACCAAGTGAGGAGAGGCCTCCAAGTGCTAGCAGCAGGAGCCCCCCTCCAGCAACTGCTGACCGAGAGCGCGCACGACTCCCTTGCCATCCCCCCGGAGGAGACAGCAGTCGACACAGCTGGCAATCTAATAGGACCTCCCCCCGGTCCGCACGAGTACCACAACCACAATCCGCCCACAACATCGAACGTCAACCCGGTTGACTCCCTACGGAGCATATCAGGCTCCGACAAGACCGCCACCATCCAAACTAGATCCGCCGCAAGGCGGAACAAAAAACATCCCCACAATCTCTAAATGCTTAACGTCCTATCTTGGAACGTTCGAGGTCTGGCCAATAAACCAATATTACGGAGAATTACCAGTCTTCGGAAAATTCACAAGATCGACATCTTCATCATCGTTGAACCCAAAATCCCTTCCAAATGTCTTAAATCTACCCAGTTGGCTCTGGGCCTCCCTATGGAAATTGACGGCAGGCACGACATCTGGATTCTCGGGACGAAGAAGGTTAATCTCGATATCATCCAGGACACCCAACAAGCCCTCTCTTGCTGGGTCTCTCACCCCTTCCTTCCAGAGCGGGCCATCCTTTCAGCGGTCCACGGTAGCTGTGTCCTCGCAGAACCGAAACACCTATGGAACGACCTTCTCGACACCTATCTCCTCAACAGCAACACCCCCTGGCTTTGCATAGGGGACTTCAACGCCATCACCTGCAGAGACGAGAAGATTGGAGGTCGCCTTACGCCCCTGTCAGCCATGCAAGACTTCAACAACTTCATCTTCAATGCTCACCTTACTCCTCTTCAGTTCAAAGGCAGCGAATTCACCTGGTGTAACATGCAGGACGGCGACCGCCGTCAATATTCCCGTCTGGACAGAGCCCTCACCAATACGCGCTGGCACGGTATGAGAATCAGCTCCACCCTGACCTACCTCAACTCTACCGAATCCGACCACGTCCCTATCCTGGTGGAAATCAAAAACAGATCCCACCCATCTAAAAAGAACTTCCAATTTCTTGACCTTTGGACCGAACACCCGCAATTCTGAAGCATCGTGCCAGAGGCATGTAATAGTCAGGACTCCCCTCATCCTCTCACTCGAGTCAGCAACAAGCTCAAAGCCACCAGGAAAGCTCTTTCCAACTGGAGCAAACAAGCATTCGGGGACATCTTCCAAGCGATACGCGTCATAGAGGACGATGTCACCCGAGCTGAAGCTTTATTCCTCTCCGACCGATCCCCTGCGGCGAGGAGAGCCTTGAACCTAACCAAGGCTATACTCAAATTCAGGCTCAAAGTTGAGACCGACTTCTGGAAGCAGAAAGCCAGACTGAAATGGGACAGCGACGGGGATAAAAACTCTAAATATTTCCACGCCTGCGTCAATGGCAAAAGAAACAAACTTTCGATTCATCATATCACAGACGAACAAGGCATCATCAGATCAGACCACAAGGGGATCCAAGAGGCGGCCGCAGATTTCTACACCAAATTATTCTCCAAGGAGACGATCCTCAAAGTCAACTCATTCCTTGACCAAATCCCCACCATCATTAACGACTCCGACAATGCTCTGCTGGAGCGCCCTCTGACCGAACAGGATGTGAAAGACGCGGTTTGGGCTTTGAACGCGTATAGCGCCCCCGGCCCGGACGGCTTTTCGGGCACTTTCTTCCGCACCTGCTGGGATATTATCGAGCAAGACATCACCGCAGCGACGATCGCCTTCCTCGAAGGAGCTCCTTACCCCAAAGCTATCCCAGCGCCAATTTCATCCTCATCCCGAAAAAAGATAACCCCAACTCCTTTCGCGACTTCCGACCCATCAGTCTTTGTACATTCACCAACAAAATCATCTCCAAGATAATCGCATCCAGAATGACCGAAACCCTCCCTAAAATCATCTCGAAAGAGCAAAGCGGATTCGTTCGCGGTAGAAACATCCAAGACAACATCATGCTGTCCCAGGAACTTATCACCTGCATGAAATTTCTGGCAAGAGGGGGCAACATCGCCATCAAAATTGACATGGAAAAAGCATACGACAGACTAGATTGGCAATTCATGATCTGGGTCTTCAGAGCATTCGAATTCTCCGAGAATTGGACCAACATCGTGTGGAGATCCATCAGCAACTCATGGTTCTCCACAGTCATCAACGACCAATCTGAGGGATTTTTCAAATCTAGCCGAGGAGTCAGACAGGGCGATCCCCTATCGTCCATGATCTTCATCATTGCAGCCGACGCCCTGAGCAGAAACCTTAACAACATGGTTAACACCCCCCAACTTCTAGCAATACCACACTGCCAGCGGTTGCCCCACCATCAACCACCTAGCTTTTGTCGATGATCTTCTCATCTTCTCATCCGGGGACGTCGGATCAATGGAGGTGGTTCACAACACCCTGGCGCGGTACTCCAGATGTTCCGGCCAGAAGATCAACCTATCCAAGAGTGTCATCTACTCCCACCACAGCATCAAAATCGAGAACGCGACCAGACTCACCAACCTCACCTCCATTGCTGTGGCTCATCCTCCCTTCAACTATCTCGGCTGCCCACTGGCATACGAGAAATCTAACGCCAGCATCTTCGAGAACCTGATCACCAAAATCAGGAACAAGATCGAAGGATGGCATAACGTAACCCTATCCCCAGGCGAGAAAATAATCCTCATCAAACATGTGCTCAACTCCGTCCCCATCCACACCCTAGCGGCCTGCTCTCCGACCAGGAAGGTTATCATGTCTATTGAGCAGATCTTTTGCAACTTCTTCTGGGGGCACAACAAGGGGCTAGACAAACACCACTGGGCCAGCTGGGACACTATGGCATCCCCAACCGCAAACGACGGGCTTGGATTCACCAAACTCGATCACATCGTCAAAGCTTTTTCAATAAAACTGTGGTGGAAATTGCGCACTAGCAATAACCTGTGGACCAAGTTTATGAAGGCCAGGCACTTCAGACACATCTATCTAGCGACGGCCACAGCTAACAGCAGATCCTTCGCGGCTTGGCGTCGTATTTTACGTGGCCGGGAATTGGCCGAGCCCGCGATCAGACTCCAGCTGGGTACTGGCGACTCCAACCCCTTCCTGGAAAGGTGGATAGGTGACAGCCTTATCCCGAACATTACTGATTCTCCTAGAAATAGTAAAATCAAAGACCTGTGGAAACCCACCAATAATGATTGGAATTGGGACAGAATCCGTGACTGGTCTGGCAGCGAAACTGTTGACAGCATTCGCCAGCACGATCTCACCATCGGAACCGACGCTGACAAGCTGAGGTGGTCGCTGGCAGCTTCTGGCACTTTCTCTGTGCGATCGGCTAGACTCTCGATCCAAGATAACGGCCCTGACCTTTTCATTGCGCGTTATTGGCACTCTTGCATCCCTAAGAAATGGTCATTTCTCCTGTGGAGAGTCATGAGAAAGAAACTTCCTACTGACGACACCCTTAACTCCATCGGTATTAGCCTGGCGTCAGCTTGTAACTATTGCATCGAGGGTCAGACGGAGACTATAGACCACATCTTCAGGGAGGGAAGCCTCCCTGACAAAATCTGGAGCACCCTCAATCACAACCACAACACCACTTCGGACGACGGGCACTTTGTCGATCTTCTGGCCCACTGGGGCGCCGCGTCCCACGGCCACCAGATCATTGCAGCGGCCGCCACCTGGGCTATTTGGAAAAATTGCAACAAAGCGAGATACGAGGGACACCAATACTCTGCTGATCAGCTGATCCGGGAAATTTACCGGCAATGTCGCAAACGGAGATCCCTTTGTTCCCACAGATCTCCGGCTTTCGGGCAACCGTTCATCTCTTAGTTTTGGCGGCTGCATCTGGCCTTCTCCCCTGTCTTTCCTTTTTGGTATACTTTTGTCTTGTATACGTGTCAGGCTTCAGCTTTTGAGCCTTGATTTTTAATAAAAGGGGGTTTCATTAATATATATATATATATATATATATATATATATATATATATATATATATATATATATATATATATATATATATATTTGTGTATGTATATATACAAAATATATATCTATATATATATATATATATATATATATATATATATATATATACATATATATATAAGTTAGTAAAGGAAATATGATTTGTGAGTGAAAAGTGATGTTGGGGCTGCCGGTTAAGGGCCTAAAATCTGAGAACAAAATGATATGAGCCTACAAGAATAATCTAGGCATAATATATTACAATCTATAGCAAAACATATATATAATATATATTTACATATAGGCATATATCCATTTATAGGTATATACCCAGGTCGTACTCGAACCTGGAGTAAGTTCCCAGGTCTGAAATCAGAGTCTCGACCCTCACAAATACACATTTCGAAATTAGGCATTTTAAAGGATTATATCTATATATATATACATAAATATATATCTATATACATTAATAGGTAAAATACCATATATGCCTAAAAATAGGTAGAAAAATATGAATCAAACCCGAGAGTTGATTCCCATAAGTCCCAAACAGTGACCAAGTACCAAATACTCAGAAATTATAGAAATTAAACTCAGAAAACAAAATATCATATAAATCTCCAAAATCCAATTCAACGAAAAAAACCCGATTTTCACAAAAAGGCTCAAAATGGAAAATACTCAGAATTAACCCATGAAACTTGGAAAATAGGTCGGTCTCGACATGTGGGACGTGCTCGAGTCTTCTTTGGGTCGAAACCGTGTCCGTATCGTGTCCAGCGAATGAGTATCGGGAAACCCGATACGCGCGTGAACCGAATCGGTGCGGACTCGATTTCTCACTCGGTTCCGAACCATTTCTCGTGAAACTTTGCGTACACCTAGGCGTACACCTCCCCGACCCACTGGTCGAGTTATCGTGTGGCCAAGTGTCGTGTCCAACACGCACGTAGAGCGTGTCCGTACACGGGTGGGCGTACGTGCATAACCCCGTGCACAGCGTCGTGCCCGCGTGCCATCGAGTCTAGGGACTCGTGTGTCCCATGTCGTGTCACGTGTTCATGTCCTAGGCTAGGGTAGGTATAGGGCTACACGTTGGACACCCTGATTCGTGTCAACGTGTCGTGTCGTGTCCGCGCAAAACGCGTTTCATCGGCGGCTGTCCCCCGCGCGCGCGTGTGTGCGGTCAGTATCGACAGGATTTCTTCCTCGTTTCTCAACGAAACATCACGAAACTTTGGAATCATGATCTCAGTCACGTCCCCCACCTACACGTCGAATTTCACGCGACCATGTGGCCTGTGCGTCGAGGAATCACCCCCGAGCAGCTGGACACGCGCGCAGCCTGGCGTGCAGCACGTTCGTGTCCTGTTTGGATACGGACACAAGTCCGATTCGTGTCGAAACCTATGGGGTCATGATCCTCGTGTATAGGGCTATCTAAATATGTTAAAAGATTCGACAAAAAATTGAATTAAATTCGTTGCGACATTTCGTCGAACACATACGCATATTATTCGACACGTGTCAGATACAGATACCTAATGAAAGCAAAATTGGACAAAATTAATCCTATAGGTCATGGGTACCTAGATGCTCCCTATCATAAAGAAAAATCAATAAAACTATACTAGATTAGGGTTTACCTATTTAGAGCCAAGGATCACAATGTAAAGGACTTCCTGAACGCTCCAACGGTCAAGTATCCTCAAGCAAACGTCCCTACCACCTTGCTAGCACTACTCCAGCAAGATCCTCTCCTTCCTACGAGCATGACGGTCTTTGTTTGAGGAGAATCGGGCTCCGGATGCAAAAGTTGTGAATTTTTGAAAGGGGAGATCTAGGGTTTCTTGGAGGCTACAACTAAATGCAAATGGAGGGAGTGCTTCCTATGGCCGGCCATATGGGGGGTTTCTAGGGTTAGGGTTTCACTTGGGCGAACTCTCTTTCAAGTAAAAATAAGGCCCAAGTCAAAAGGCTCAAAAAGGCTACATGCAAAAAGGCTTAAAATCATTTAAAAGCCTTCTAAATTGAATCCATGCCCTAAGTAAATTCTATTAGGTGAAAAATAAATTCTAAGACATGGTTAGGCTCATATACAAAGTCCACTAAGGTTAAACCAGTTGCTAACACATCACAAGTCAAAATATCTAAAAAAATCACAAAATGGCCAAAATGGCCAAAATGGCTAAAATGACTAAAATTCATTTAAAACATTCTAAAATAACTAATTAATTATAAAATAATTCCTACAAGGTCAAATTAGTTCTAATTATTATTATTAGGCTTCTAGTCAAGGTTGGCTAAGTTACCCATTTATACTACACAAACATCAAACAAAACCACATATCATCACAAGAATTCAATAAATTAATAAATAATATAATAATTACAAAATGACCAAAATATCCCTAAATTAAAAATGTGGCGGTTACAAATCTACCCCCCTTAGAAAAATTTTGTCCTCGAAATTTAAGTCGGTCGTACTCCTTCTAGGTCAACCACTCATAATTAAAGTCTCTGAGCAATTTCTAACTCGTTCAATTTGAAGAATAATATAGAGTCATGGTCAACCATAGCAGTTGAAGGTCTCATCTAGATGGACTAGTCATATTAGATCAAAACAGTCCCATGGTATCAACATGCAAGCAATATAGGGTGTTCTGCTGGAATAATAAGGAAGCAACAAATTATTAAGGTGTAGGATAGTCTACCATCCTATATGAAACTGGTAAAGATAACTAGGAATTAATTATGAAGGGTTACCATTCCAAAGATGATCAAAATCGAAAGTTTAAGGCACGAGTGTCAATAGCATTGAAATCCAATAACACAAGATTTATAAAAGAAGATTTAGTCCCGGCACGATCTAAGTTGATCAATTTCAGGATAAATCGAAGTTTGGGCAAGATGGAGAACGAGGCCATTGAAGTCTGAGCACGAGTATCCAAGATTTGATATCCATTTCACAATTGAATTAATTCAATTGAATAAGACCCCAAACATTGGATGATAAGGAGGATGACCCGGTCGACTGGTCACGATCAAAAGAATTAGAATTTAAAGGATGATGCAAGGATATAGAAATAAGTCAATTTCCTCCTTTGGATAGGGAAACTAAACGTGATACCTTGGGTTGATCTATCATGTACAGTGCCTTTTCTTTCTGAAATATGTGAAAGGCAAAAACAATAAAGAGTTCAAAGACGATGCTATTAAGTACAATACGTGGTTCATAGGCGATGGAAATAATTCAAAAGAGAATTGCCAAAGCTTTCGTGGATGAGACTCTAGGGCAAATTTAACTATGTCTCCCTATACGCAGAATAATATATGAAAAGCGAACCAAAGTGCAATAGGTTGATCTGACCATCATGCACCGGTTCTGATTAGATCCTCCAATAAAATATGTCATGATCAAGCTCAAAAAGATAAGCTTGCAAAACTGGTGCTAAATTAGCAACATAAGATAGACAAAATATAAGTAAGGATAATGATGAAGGAAGTTAATAGTCTAAGATCCTTTAAACATCAAGGAGTTAGGGTGAATCAAACAAGAGGAAAAGGATTTTTAAATCGAAGTTCATAATGAGATTCTCAAGGGTCGTCCAGGAATCTCTCAAGGAATTCTAAGTGTGATTGAGTATCCTCAATTCTAACACCTGATATCCTATACTCTATAGAAGGCTGGTAGCAGTGCAACTAAGTCGTCGTACTACCACGATATTGCACTAATGCGAATCTTGACCTGCATGGGCCACCACTAAAAATGTGTCACGACCCGCACCCGATTTACGGGCACAAGAACGTGGGTACGTCCAGCCTACGCCGCAGTGTCGGCGGTAGAACGTTGTTCTAGGTCACAATCAATCTAACACAATGTAATATACCCTCCAGACGGAGGACAATCTCATAAGGATACAAACTCAGTCACAAATCTGGGGATAGATAAATAGCACGATGAAATAGATAAGAAAATCTACAAGAAAGAGGCAACTAGAAGTGAAGTAAAACAATTTCATTAATTAACTCAAGGTCTCAATACAACTCCATGATAAACAAGAAAGGAAGAAACATAAACTCTATAAAACTACTCCAAGCTCTACTAGTGCCCTCTAGACTAGCTGTAAACTCCAAGTTTCCTGTAAAATTTTATCAATGGGTCCAATCAGGACTAGAACGAATACATCTCATCAAGTAATCCAAGTAAATGAAAAAAACTAAAAA
>JANAVB010029734.1:0-42862 GCA_029216955.1 Iris pallida
GGACCTCAGGCAAGTACACTTTCTGATTGCTTTTCGATTCATAGTAGTCTATACATTTCATGTTTTATACATATTTCTTGCTGCTTATTGACACGCTCGTCACGTGGAGTAGTCGGGAGGGAAACATCTTAGTAGACATGTGGACTACCCAGAATATCCCATGAGTCTATTCTTGATATATAGCAGCTGCACACGACACGTGCAGGGTGCCGAATTTACCCCCTAGCGGTTCACATGTCGAAACTGATATTTCAAAACATAGATAGTTGTCTTTTATTTATTTTCCTTATTTTCTTCACTGCTTGTCATGTCATCGGTACTTTCTAGTTTTCATCTCTCATATGTTATTTTCATGTCTTGTTAATTCTATTATGTTTTTTCGCATTGCCGTCGGTTTTGTGTACTTGTGTCCATTCCTGACTGGAAACCAACATTTTTCAGGTTAGTTGTAGCTTCACTTAGCTTTGGAGATACGGGTGTACTTGCAGACAGAAACCTAGAAATAGATTAGATAGTAGTTGTATTATTTCATTAATTGTGAGAACTTTATTTTTTCTTTTAAATATAAATGTTGTAATATTGTAATCAAATTTAGAAATGTGAATGGATATGAAGTTATTTGTGATTTGAGTATCTTGGTCTGACAGCGTTCTACCGCCGACCTGCGGCGTAGGCTGGCTTGGACACGTCTCATTCGAAAAGCGGATGCGGGTCGCGCAGAAATAAAGAATAAACCAACATCTATAATAATAGTGGCTCAGATTTAGGAAAAAATATTTCAAGACATTGGCAAATTAGCAACTTTTGTTTCCTCTTCGACTATCATAGTGTAATGAGGAATGCGAAAAAACCATACCAGATTGTTGCCTCTTCAACCCATCACGGAAGATGTGGAACGCTGCAAAAGTCACTAAACATAGGGTCATCCAAACCCTTCATATTTTTTCCATCATCACAACCTACTATAATTAAGGACTAAAATAAAATAAAATGAAGGACAAAATAAAACAATAGTCATTACCAAAACTACTAGAAATAAGAATAAGAACAACATCTATAATAATAGTGGCTCAGATTTATGAAAATATTTCAAGTCATTGGCAAATTAGCAACTTTGTTATCTCCATGACTATTATAGTGTAATGAGGAATGCAAAACAACCATACCAGATTGTTGCCTCTTCAACCCATCACAGAAGATGTGGAATGCTGCAAAAGTCACTAAACATAGGGTCATCCAAAACCCCTCATATTTTCTCCATCATCACAACCTACTATAATTAAGGACTAAAATAAATAAAATGAAGGACATAATACAAAATAGTCATTATCACAACCCTCATATTTTACCAGGTCAGTGTTACCCAATTTATTATGGTAAATTTAATATTTAGCCTTTGATTTCTTAATTAGATGTAGAAATCTTTGCTTACAAAGGACAACCTAGAATAAGGCCACTTTCGTTACTGTACCCTACTTCAGAAAAGCAGATCATGGGGATCCTTAAACAGAGTATGATAACCTACAATAGACAAAGAAAGAAAAATAACAGTAACATGCAGACAATATTTCTTACTTAAATCATCTATGGTAGAAACTAAACCATTTTTACTCACATAATTAATTAATATAAATGTACTCCTATAGATAAGAAATTCATGTTAGACTACATAGATAAATTTTATATGGGAATCACAAAATATGTAAAGATTTCGAACAATACTCAAAGATCTAAAAAAATGTAAAGATCTACACTGAAACCGAAACAATATTCATATATCTACAAAAAATAGATAAAAAAAATCAGATCGGAAAGAATATGTCAAGGTCTGTAGTGCCCCGTCCCGCTCAGTCAATCGGAGGAATAGGAACGCCGACGGCGTTCGAACTTAGCCTTACAACGGCTACTTGAAGACATTGCTCGTCGAGGCGACCGCTTGCTCAGGTGGGATAGTTTCGGTAAACTTGCCTCATCTTAGCCTTCCTAAAATATCGCATGTTTTCGACTTGCACAAGTAGGCTTGATATAAAAAGAAACGAATCCACATAGCTAAAGGGTAATCCCGACGGGTCGAATTGAGTAAGAATGGAAAGGTCCAATGGTCGGCTTAGAGTTCGTACACGCGTGCTTTGAAAATGACACTCGGTCCTTCGTCCGTGGCTTGGGAGAAGGAAAGTTGGTCTTCGACACAAAACTATGAACTTATCTAAGTCATAGGCGTCGCCCGCGTAAATGCTTGATAAAGCATGCAGCTTCTGCGCAAGGCTTGGCGCCTTTGCTCGTCCCTCGGTTAAGTTGTAGGCTTGAGTAAGTTAGGCAAAGTTATGACGGTCGACCTAAGTCATTCTAGGTGCTGTTCCGCTCATTCTGTGGTTGTCAAGTTAAGTAGCCCCATGATCTCAAGACCCGTCGACTTGGGCAGGAGTGTTGCGTAGACACGTTGGCTTAAGGCACAATGCACGGACTTAGTGTTTAAGACACGAGCTACGGTGGTTTCAAGTCGAGTTTAGAAAAAGGGGCTATCAAGTAGTCATTTTAAGTTGAGTAAAAAGGATATTGCATCAAGGAAGAAGGCTCGCGACCCGCGGGTCGTCGAGGATCTCAATGAGTATCAAGGGAGAAGGCTCGCGACCGTGGGTCGTCGAGGGATCTCAAGGATAGAAGTTTTGAACATTTTTGAAAGAGAGAGTAACACTGAAAGAATGATGACTGTGAGACGTCAATTTGAGTCGAGTCTTGCATGGTCATGGACAACTTGTCGACAAGGGCTGCTTCCTCGAGCGGCAACCCTGGGCCATGGGACCGACTCAGCCTAGGAAACAGGGTATAGTGGTGCATAAGGTTTGAGCACAGGGTTAAAGCCGGGCTTACAACGGATGCTAGCTATTCGCGTTGGAAGGTCCCCGATTTAACAAAAGTTATACGTCTCAGGATAGCTTATGATGCTAGTGGCCAAGTTCAATAGATGTCGGCAAATAGCGGCTACCGCGTGTATGCCTTTGGATTGAGTCGAGTTGAATGTATGTACAAGTTGGAACACAAAGTTTGGGCCTAAGATTTGGCTTCAACATAGGCGTCGTACTTCAGCACGAGTGGTGGCGTCAAGTCTTAAGATGTTGGCATAGAGTTGCACAAGTTGATTTGAGTCGTCTCGGGTTTAAGTCAGGAAATCGCCGCCAGGCAAGTTGGTTAAGTGACACTGAGTTCACAAGTCTCGATTGGTCAGTTGGTGATCAAAGTAGCAAGGGCCGCAAGACGGCGATATGGTTAAGTCTCAATGAACTGCGAGGTACGGCCTCAGCAAGGGTTTGTAGCACGGTCATACGGAAATGGAGCCTCATCGCGTAGTTGCGTCTCTGATTTTAAGCCGTAAGGCAAACACAACTCAATAGGTTAACATTGTTGTCACGAGAAGGTCTTGAGGCAAGGTATGAAGTTAACGTTCTCGTTGCAAGCACGAATGGTCTAAAGACACAAAACAGGCAAGGCGTCGGTCATAAAACTGATCCTAAGGAAAGACTAGAAAGACAATTGATAAGAAGGGATTATGTTGCACAAAGTAAATTAACGTTGGTTTTGTATGGTTGCGAGGAGCTCATTCCACCAGTACAGTTGAGTACTGACACCCACATAGTTTACATGTGCAGGCACAGATAGAAGCTCGTGGCACGAAGCTCGTTTGGATGCGTCGAGGCACGGAGTTCCTTGGCGATTCGAAGCGTGCGACCGCATGGAGTAAAGACTTATACGGACATAATGTATGGACATCGCCTCCGAAGCTTCTGCTGGATTCAAGTATTGTATCGAGAGAGAGCAGAGTAAATTGTAAAATGAGAGAAAAGTGAGCACGAAAGACTTGTAATTTGGCCTTGCGCCCACAAACGTAATCTTGTATTCAATATCAATAAAGAGCTTCTTTTGAATGACTTGTGTTCATGTGTTTTTTGTACTAATTTCTGCTGCTATTATTCAAGGTCTCTGCATGGACTTCTGTGCGACGACCCCATCGCAGCCGCTGAAATCGGCCGTTATGGAACCCGCTTGCATGAGCGCAATCTAGGATCGTGCGACATCACGCCTTAGCGAGGACGATCGCTCCTACAGGAGCGGGGCGTGACATAATGGTATCAGAGCACGGCTTTACGTCCTTGGACTATCGATTGAATTCTTTAAATCGTTATTTCCGCAAACTCGGTTGCTTTCGCAAGTTGATATCGTTGGTGCGCTCTCTCTCAATTGTCCCGAGATGTCCTTACAATAAGTCTAACTATTTACAAAACATAAGAGAACAGATTTTGACAAGAAACAAAAGATGGTTCGCGTAAGCACGGTTGGCTAAGTCGGGCTGGGCATAACACCAAAGTTGCGTCGACCTTAGAAAAGTCGAGTGCAAGAATTGAATAGTGTCGAGCATGAATGAGTTGAAATCGATTGAGTATAGTGAGATGACTATCGATAGGGGTGCTATCGAACGGCGATATCGTCGATGCGATATAGGTGAGCGTGCTTGGAATTCGAGGAATGGTTCGAACAGAAAATTTGAAGAAGTGAATTTTGATTCGAATGATAAGTTGAGGATTTGTTGAATGACTTCATCCCTGAGTGGTGTATGCGATAGCCTCAGGAATGTCGATCAATTGATTGAGGAAATTGATGTTATGAATAATTCGAGGGATAATGATTGAACTTGAACTTGAATGTCGAGGAGATTATCCAGACGAATAATAGCATCATTCGCACGATTCGAAATTGGTCACAAGGAAGATCGTCAGGTTACGCATGTCATTGATGGTATTGAGGCGTATCAAAGATCGATATACGATAACTCGGGGTACTCTGACTCGGCGAATGACGATCGTACAAGTGTTATTTTCGGTTGGATGCTATACTTAGGTTTTGATCGAGATAAATGTTGGATGAAAATGATTGTGTCTTGATGGTTACGCGGATAACCACAACGTCAACAATTTTGTCTTGTGCGAGTGCAACTCTAGCTCGCACATGCGTTGCGTTAGATTTGGGGCGATCGTTCCGCGTGAGCGCTGACATGGTAATTCATGTCACGGGAATGATCGAACTTGGAAAAATCAGGATGCGGCAACGTTGATTGTCTCGACTTGTCGTTTTGATGCGAAGGAAAATTGAGGATGTTAGGACTTACGATTGATGAATGAATAAACTTAAGGATTGAGTAGGTCCAATCCGCACATCGAGAATGAATTAGTCTGGACACAAAACAAGAGTTACGTCCCGAGGAGAATGATTATCTCGCGGAGCGTGCATGGTGATTCGTGCCCACCATGGATAATCTGACTCGCGTGAGATCGGGGCGCAACATATTGTTAAGTCGGACGACCTTGTGATCGATTACGTGAATTGGGATAAATGACTTAGGAAATGTGAAATGTGAATTATGGTTTAGAGATGAATTGTGTCGTAGCGTACTTGACTTAGAAGGATTGATAGGCGGACTATGTCGAACGTGTTCAAAGAGATAGACTATACGAAATGGCTTAATGAACGAGGGATATCGATAAGTCAAGAAATGGTTGAAACGTGAGTTATCGTAGGATGGCTTTTGAACGACTCGGACTCCGTACGACAAATGTTGGGATGTGTGTGTAAGGAATCGATGCTCGATGTTTAAAAATCGGAGTGATGCGAGCTTGGGTAGAAAACCCCGTACAATCAACTTGGTTTGACCTTAGGATGGGGTCAGTGTTGATATTGTTGTTTGGGAACTATGATTCCAATACTGACGGAAAGACATAGCCTAGCGGTTAGTCAAACGTCCGAGTGCGAAGTGGTAGGATTTGTGGAGGCACCACTTGCGAGTATCGGTTGACATGCATGTATATCAGGGACGTCTGAATATGTGTACGATCTGACTCGAATGGTGATGGTGGATTCTCTATCACGAGGCTTGGCTGAAATACATGTATTTTGGGGACCCTGGAATATGTGCACGATCCAACTAAATGATACGTTGAATCAAGTGAGACTTGAGGAACTGGAAAGTGTCGAGGATTTTGAGATTGTAAGTTTTGAAGAAAAGATTGTGGGTAGCACGAGCGTGGCTCAGATTTGAGAGAAACGCATAGGCGTAGTGTGTGCGAGAGTTCTTGAATGTTGAGTAAAAAGTGATAAGTCAAAAGTAAGTACTCAGTTAGTTTCGAGGACAAAACTTTTTCTGAGTGGTGTATGATGTAGTGCCCCGTCTCTCATTCAATCGGAGGAATAGGAACGCCGACGGCATTCGAACTTAGCCTTGCAACGGCTACTTGAAGACATTGCTCGGTCGAGGCAACCGCTTGCTCAGGGGGATAGTTTCGGTAAACTTGCCTCATCTTAGACTTCATATAATAAATCGCATGTTTTCGACTTGCACAAGTAGGCTTGATAATAAAAGAGACGAATCCACATAGCTAAAGGGAGTAATCCCGACGGGTCGAATTGAGTTAGAATATGGAAAGGTCCAACGGTCGGCTTAGAGTTCGTGCACGGCGTGCTTTGAAAATGACACTCAGTCCTTCGTCCCGTGGCTTGGGAGAAGGAAAGTTGGTCTTCGACACAAAACTATGAACTTACCTAAGTCATAGGCGTCGCCCGCATAAATGCATGATAAAGCATGCACGCTTCCACTGCGCAAGGCTTGGCATAGCCTTTGCTCGTCCCTCGGGTTAAGTTGTAGGCTTAAGTAAGTTAGGCAAAGTTATGACGGTCGACCTAAGTCATTCCAAGTGCTGTCCCGCTCATTCTGCGGTTGTCAAGTTAAGTAGCCCCATGATCTCAAGGCCCGTCGACTTGGGCAGGAGTGTTGCGTAGAACACGGTTGGCTCAAGGCACAATGCACGGACTTAGTGTTTAAGGCATGAGCTACGGTTGGTTTCAAGTCAAGTTTAGAAAAAAGGGGCCATCAAGTAGTCATTTTTAAGTTGAGTAAAAAGGATATTACATCAAGGAAGAAGGCTCGCGACCGCGGGTCGTCGAGGGATCTCAATGAGTATCAAAGGAGAAGGCTCGCGACCGTGGGTCGTCGAGGGATCTCAAGGATAGAAGTCTTGAAAATGGTTTTGAAAGAGAGAGTAACACTGAAAGAATGATGACTGTGTGAGACGTCAGTTTGAATCGAGTCTTGCATGGTCATGGACAACTTGTCGACAAGGGCGATGTTTCCTCGAGCGGCAATCCTGGGCCATGGGACCGACTCAGCCTAGGAGGAATCAGGGTATAGTGGTGCATAAGGTTTGAGCACAGGGTTAAAGCGAGGCTTACAACGGATGCTAGCTATTCGTGTTGGAAGGTCCCCGATTTAACAAAAAACTATACGTCTCAGGATAGCTTGTGATGCTAGTGGCCAAGTTCATATAGATGTCGGCAAATAGCGGCTATCCGCGTGTATGCCTTTGGATTGAGTCGAGTTGAATGTGTGTACAAGCTGGAACACAAAGTTTGGGCCTAAGATTTGGCTTCAACATAGGCGTCGTGCTTCGGCACGAGTGTGGTGTCGAGTCTTAAGATGTTGGCATAGAGTTGCACATGTTGATTTGAGTCGTCTCGGGTTTAAGTCAGGAAATTGCCGCAAGGCAAGTTGGTTAAGTGACACTGAGTTCACAAGTCTCGATTGGGTCAGTTGGTGATCAAAGTAGCAAGGGCCGCAAGACGGCGATATGGTTAAGTCTCATTGAACTACGAGGCACGGCCTCAGCAAGGGTTTGTAGCATGGTCACACGAAAATGGAGCCTCATCGCGTAGTTGCTTCTCTGATTTTAAGCCGTAAGGCAAACACGACTCAATAGGTTAACGTTGTTGGCACGAGAAGGGTCTTGAGGCAAGGTATGAAGTTAATGTTCTCGTTTCAAGCACAAAATGGTCTAAACACAAAATAGCAAGGCGTCGGTCATAAAACTGATCCTAAGGCAAGACTAGAAAGACAATTGATAAGAAGGGATTATGTTGCACAAAGTAAATTAACGTGTTGGTTTTGTATGGGTGGGCGAAGTGCTCATTCCACCAGTACAGTTGAGTACTGACACCCACATAGTTTACATGTGCAGGCACAGATAGAAGCTCGTGGCGTGGAGCTCGCTTGGATGCGTCGAGGCACGGAGTTCCTTGGTGATTCGAAGCGTGCGGCCGCCTAAAGACTTATACGGGACATAATGTATGGACATCGCCTTCCAAAGCTTCCGCTGGATTCAAGTATTGTATCAAAAAATGAGAGAGAGCAGAGTGAATTATAAAATGAGAGAAAAGTGAGCACGAGAGACTTATAATTTGGCCTTGCGTCCACAAATGTAATATTGTATTCAATATCAATAAAGAGCTTCTTTTGAATGACTTGTGTTTATGTTGTGTTTTGTTCTAATTTCTGCTGCTATTATTCAATGTGTGACGACCCCGTCGCAGCCGCTGAAATCGGCCATTATGGACCCCCCTTGCACGAGCGCAATCTAGGCTCGTGCAGCATCACGCCTTAGCGAGGACGATCGCTCCTACGGGAGCGGGACGTGACAAGATCTACACTCAGTTCCGAAGAAATATTCATAGATATAAAAAAAATTGTACAGATCTACAAGATCTATTCTGAAAACTAAAAAAATATTCATAGATATACAAAAAATAGGTAAAAAAATCAAATCGGGAAAGAAATAAGTAAAGATCTACAAGAGGTACACTCAGTTCCGAATAAATATTCATGGATCTAAAAAAAATTGTAAAGATCTACACTGAAAACCGAAACAATATTCATAGATCTACAAAAAATAGGTAAAAAAATGAGATCAGGAAAGAAATAAGTAAAGATCTACAAGAGGTACACTCAGTTTCGAAGAAATATTCACAAAAAATTTGTAAAGATCTACACTGAAAACCGAAAAAATATTCATAGATCTACAAAAAATAGGTAAAAAAAAATCAGATCGGAGAAATATGTATATATCTACAAGACTACACTCTAATCCGTAAAAAAAATTCATAGATCTACAAAAAAATATAGAAAAAATTTCAGATGGAAAAATTTTTGTATACAAGTACAAGATCTACACTAGAATCCAAAAAATGATTCATAGATCTACAAAATATGTGGAAATAATTGAGATTTAAGGGTTATAAACAAGCATACAGTGGAGGTGGTGGGAATGGAGGAAGGGGTGACCACAAACCAACCGTTGCAACAACACTTCCAGCGGAAAGGAGAAGAAAGAAAAGCAACAGCCTCTCCCACAACTTTTCTTCCACCTCCAAGTATGGAGAAAGGAAGTGAAATGAGAGAAAATATCAGAGAGAAAACCAACCCAACAAATTTTATGTATAACCAAACAACCGAACGGTTGGAAGTGGGCCACTTCTACCCGAAACCCAAATCCAGGGCCCAATATGCCGTTCCAGTTATGGTAGAAAAAATCCTTGGAATATTCCCTCCAGGACTTTCTATGTAAAGCTCTCTGAGCGCTTATAAAAGGGGGAGGCTTTCATTTTTCCTCACCACCTTCACTACATAAAATTGTAAGCATTCTCCAAGTTAATAAAGAGATTCTTATGAGTCCATCTTTGCTCCACTATTCTTAATTTCCTTAGCGATCTAGCTAAGTCGTGTTGGGAAGGCTTGCACGAGTCTTGACGGAAGAAGACAGTGCACCGCACGGGACAAAGTGCTAGCAAAAACATTAAGTCCGTGACAATAGGCAGGCATGTCACAGTGCCATTCTAATAGTAATATAAGTTAAAAATTACAAAATAAAAACTCAATCTTGCATGTGCTTATATGTGAAAGGTTTTACATGGACATATTGAATGTTGAAATTAAGTCTTGTTTGACCTAATATGTGAAAGTTTCTATATTAGGGGTTAGTTATATGTTAATGGTTTTGTCATGTACTCATATGAGAATGTAGTTTGAGAGAAATAAATTCTTCGTTGCGAAGCAAGGGCATTCCACTTTACCGAAATGTTTTGACACCCCAGATTTTAACACCATGCTCATACGGATGATGAGTTTGGAGCCGTCAGAAAAACCCCGACAAAGTTCAGAAGTGAATCATAGTAACAAAGGGGGCAATAAATGACAAGTTTTTCATGTTGTAAATTTTGAAAATGATCATGTTGTCTCCTCATATATGAAAAAGAAAAGAATCTATATATTAGAGATAGTATGATAGCATGCGCCAAAAGCATTTTCATGTTCATTTGTGTATGTTCAATCCATGGAAAATATTAGAACAGCTCTTTGTTACATTTTGTGTTTTAGAAAGTTACCTAATGTAAGTATTATGACCAACAACAAGGTTTCTTGGCTAATGTTCAGGTTTGAGGGGACTCGACAGATCCGGTTGATGGAAAGCAAGGCAAATGCTGCAGCTGCTGACACGCTGGACGATTCCAACAACTAAAAATTAAAAACTAAAAATTAAAATTAAAAGTAAAAAATTAAAAGTAGAAAATAAAAAAGTAAATAATAAAAAGTAAAAACAAAATTAATAATAAATAAAAATAAAAATAAAAATAAAAATAAAAAAAAAAATATAAAGATAAAGATAAAGATAAAGATAAATATAAAATATAAAAAATATAAATACAAATACAAATGCAAATGCAAATACAAATACAAATACTTTTTTTTACAAATACAAAATACAAAGTAAGAAATAAGAAATATGAAATATGAAATATGAAATACGAAATAGAAAATGGAAACTAAAAACTATGTCATTTGTGGATGAGATTTAGATATTTGCCTGTGTTTGGTTAGTTACTTTTACAGCGTAGTACGTCTAAGTGAGTCCATTAAATTGGGTAGCTCACTCTAGGTCGTATCAGTACAAATACAAAATACAAAATACAAAATAAGAAATATGAAATATGAAATAGAAAATAGAAACTAAAAATTATGTCATTTGTGGATGAGATTTAGATATTTGCCTGTATTTGGTTAGTTACTTTTACAGCGTAGTACGTCTAAGTGAGTCCATTAAATTGGGTAGCTCACTCTAGGTCGTATCAGCTGGCCATGTTAGGCCCTAATCCCATACATTTGGGAGTGGGGCGTGACATAGTTTAGTGGTGGCCCATGCAGGTCTCAGTTCATCGCTTAGGATAAAATCGATGCGAGCCTGCAATTAGAACTATGAAATATAGGATCTCATCATAATTTGATTATCGCCTTGACTTTCGCTTCTTAAATCTTAAGATTGAAATTTAGCATCCTGCTTGTTATTGCACATATCTTATGAAAGTTTTGTCTCTTTCAGAGAGATGCATTTGCACAGTGGACGCACGACTTATGGCGTTGCCCAGGCATCCGACACCTCGCCCAGCGATGATAGGACTCCAGATCTTATGGACACCCAGACTTTCGGACGAGTTCAGGTCGTCCCGATGACTCCATCCATCCATGCGGGGTTCGCATCGCAGCCAGAACCCATGCACGAGGAGGGCCAGACATCTCAGACGTCGATGCGTCAGGAGGAGAACCCTTTGCCACCACCACCTCCCTTCCCTCCCCAGATGCTGCAAGGAGCGTACCAGCAGCAGGTGCCCTATGCATCCAATCCTCCCCAGATGTCGCAGGGAGCGTACCAGCCGCAAGTGCCCTATGCACCCAATCCTCCACAGATGCCGCATGTCATCGTATGCCGCAGGGAGCGTACCAGCAGCAGGTACCCTATGCATCTAATAAAATATATCATCGTATGCTTAAAGTTGCTATTGAGTTAACGAGCGTGGCTCGACGATTAAGTATCTTAATAGGCGTTGAACACTAAGGTAGAACATTGAACTTGAACTATTAAAGCGATGTACATCAAGTGTACGGGTCACGGTTAGGACAATTATGGTAGAACATTGAAAGATGATATCGAGATGTGCATCACGTGTACGACTCCGAGAATATTGGACACTAGGCCTAGAACATTGATTATGGCGTCGAGCGTGCCCTCGTGCACGGAAGCTACGAAATGACTAAGTAATAACGGAACCACGGTTACGTGAATAACTTATGAATGAAATGCGTTGAGTATGAGTATGAGATGTCTAAGCCGTTGGGCGTCGTGCATCAATACAGATGTGTTGGGGCATAACGTCGAAGGAACTTGAGATAGAGGTGAAGGATTATATTTATGGAACGTGAGATTGGTTGAATGATATGACTTGTATGCTATGACGCGTATTGTATGGTCAATAGACTCGGATGGCCGGTGTACGGGTGCGGCTTCCCTCGGACGGTTACGACCGGGGCACTGGGACCGTTCGGCCTAGGAGGAAATTATATATGGTATTTATGGTGCACATCATTCTGACGGATTGCGACCGTCCAGAGTTGTGATAAGCTATGATATCAGTAAATTTGGGATCCTTCGGATATTAGGCTAGCAACTCGTATCGAAGCAATTATAGGCTTACACATAAGAGATGCCAAGTCCATTACGGTGCGAAATACCGTGACCTTCATGTAGATAGGGCCGATGGGCTGAGATTAGAGTTGGGTGCAGGCATAGGGCCTGCTACCCTTATGCATATGGTTAAGTTTATGGTTGGTTGGTTGCGAATCGTATGAGTTATGTAGAGTTCTAACCATTGCAGACTAGGCAAAATGGGACGGGAATGAGCACGATCACTATGTTTATGTTTCAGATTATGTCTAATTATATCTGATGCAGGAACACGGTATCGGACACATTTATAATAAGTTGCTATATGTTGAATATTGCCATGAATCGATCCTAAGGCTAAATAGAAAGATCACCAAATTAAGATGCATGTTTCACTAAATATACTTAGTGTTTGGCTTGGGTGCGAGCGGGTCTTGATCAGTGTGAAGCGAGGACGAAAGCACTAATCCCCCATTAGTTTATGTGCAGGTTCAGGATATGTTTGACTTGGGGCGGGGCTTAGCTTGGACGTGCCGAGGCATGGAGTCCTTGGCGTTCAAGAGGAGCTACCGCATAGGCGTTCGGACTTGCAGCATGGAGATGTTCGACCGAAGACTACTTGTTGGCTATTGTCACGACCCGCACCCTTTTTTTTTTTTTTTAAACGGATACGAGACGTGTCCAAGCCAGCCTACGCCGCAGTGTCGGCGGCAGAACGCTGTCACGGCCATGAAGATCATAATCACAAAGATGCTCATTCACATAATTAATTTAATTTACAATGATCACAAGTTTTACATTTGCAGGAAAATATAAACTTGTACAAATATTGAGTGACTATAACTTGACTATCTAACTAGTCTTCTAGGCTCGTCTGCAAGTACACCCGAACTCCCCATGCTAAATGAATCCACGGCTAACCTGAAAATGTTGGTTTCCAGTCAGGAATGGAACGAGCACAATTCACTGAATGCAATTTCAAATAAAGAAAATGACTATAAGACAAAGGTTAGGCATTAATCATGAGTTTTGAAAATAACAGTAAAGCCGTGAGAAAATCAATAGTAAAAAATAGACCAATATACTTTCCACCGTTAGAAGTACCTTTGACATGTGATCGGTCTGGGGTGCTACACCGCACGGTCTACGATATCTACTTGCAGAATTTAAACAATGTCTACGATGTCTACTGCAGAAAATAAACAATGTCTACGATATCTACAATGTCTACGATATCTACAATGTCTACAATATCTACAATGTCTACGATATCTACAATGTCTACGATATCTACAATGTCTACAATATCTACAATGTCTACAATATCTACAATGTCTACAATATCTACAATGTCTACGGTCTGATCACACATCCTTGGTACTTCTCATTCCCGACTCAACAATTTATAATAGAGTATAAAATCACATAACCAATGACTAATCAATGAAATATAGTAAAGATCAATATCGAAATGCAAACAATAAACTGTACTCGCCTGTCGTCCTGAGCTGATGGCACTGGTCAGTGTCCAAGTTGAGATCCCAATCTCCTATTTACAGAACCACAAAATCATGATACAATTCAATATAAGGTTTTGTGCTCTAATTATATTTTTACTCTATTGATTCATTGGCTACCTTGTTTACTTATGTCATTAGTCGAAACTTACACTTTAGAGAGGTAATCCAGCCTCAATTCTTTCTAATGACAGTTGGGTCACCATATAGCTATTTCATAACTGGTTCCTTCTTATAGTATATCACAGTCTTCTATCTTCATATTGAAAATCCAGAGTCATGAGTGTACTCTGGTTATTTACTTAACTGAGAATAGTTGGCTAGGTCTGTGGTCCTAGCATTATGACTGTTAACCAATCCTAAGATTATTGGTTATCCTTTCTTTTCTATCAATTAGGTAACCTGGTATGAGTACACAGTTTTTTTTGAACCTGTAGTGTGGATTCCTGAGGTACATACATTAGCCCTTCCTGTTTCCTTAGCATGGACTGAACTTTAAGTTACAGAACTGTTAGAGAAAAGTTATTGAATACTTTTAAGATGGGGGATCAGGGTATACAAATTCCAGTCACTGCAGTAGAAAAATTAGTGAACTATAAGGGCCCTTGCTAAGGAATCTGGTTAACTGGTTTATATGAATGCAGTTCATATATTAGAGTTATAACTTGAGTTCAGAACAGTGCATTAGGACTGTCCTGTCTAGGAATCGATTGGTGTCAGCACTATTTCCGACTGAATCATAGCCAGTACCCTGTTAGGGACTGATTTGCAACAGTGTTCTAATTAGACCTGAACTGTAGAGGAATGCAATTTACTGATTGGTTAAGATTCTATAGCTGATTGTATAACTATTGACTAGAATGTTTGTCAATCTCAATTTAACACAATCAGAGAACAATCTGGCCTCTCAACAATTGGTTGGCCAAACTTCCCACACAACCGATTGTTTCCAGGTCTGACATTGTAGATGGAACTAGTAGTTGACATCATACTTTAATTGTCATGAATATGCAGGAAACATCAACAGCCCATTGATCAAATCCAAAACACACTGTTGCCCTCAGAACTGAAAATCAGGCAATAGTAATAGGAAAATGAGGTCGAGTTGGCATGGAGTTCATCTTGTGACTCCCCCCCCCCCTGCCATAACAGGCTGCTGTGTACCCAGGTTTTAATCAGAGAAACTCAAGATTATTTTACTTGGTTGAACCAATAACAGGGGATAGGCCCTGCTGTTCTGATGCCAGTACATGGAGGAGCCACCAATTCATTATGATAAGATCTTGTGTCGAAGACAAGAGGTGTGTGTGCAGTCAACTGTTTAATTAGAATTGGAAATCAATCTCTGTTGGTTTTCCTCATTAGGTAGCAGGAAACATCAATTATTTGTATGGTAAGTTTGACCCTGGTGTAGGTATCGTATTTGATACCAATGCCCTTCCTCGATACTTGATCTAACCCGATCAACACAGCTCTAACCTCTTATGAGAGGAGTTTGCTGATCCCAGTCGTGTATCAACAATGTCCAGGGCACCCCACTCCATTTGGGTACTCTAGTATGTGTCTGCAATAAACAAAAATGAAGAGGGAGACTCCAAGGTGTTGATGACCGTCACCAACTCCCTTTCTTCCTCGTGTGGTATGCAGTTCTTGCGTAACCATTGTCTATTTAGTTGGGTTCTATATTCCTATGAATCATTAAGGCAAACACTACCCTCTCATCATTTAATGAGTAACCATGGTTGAAAGATTTACCTGCTATGGATGGTTGTTGACTATCTCCACGAGGAAGGTGACCCCAAGACCCTGCTGTTAGCTCGGTTATTCAGAAATATGGAGAGTTTTCTAGGTTTCGCAGGGGAAATCAGGATTCCTCCAATATATATATATATATATATATATATATATATATATATATACCACCGAAGTGTGGGGATAAGGGGTGTTTGATTTGAATTCAAATCTTAGAAGGATTTGGAGTAATCTCCTGCTGATTCCGTCGACTGCCCAGGGTTTATCAGGAAGCCAACTGTCCAGGCTTGGATTTAAACTCATCAACTTAAGTTAACCATATTGGGTTGGAGTATAATTAGGAGAACAGACTCCCCTCCTATACGAATTCAAAGTATTTGAATTTGTTTCCCCCAAAAGCCCTTGTCAACAATTTGTTTGCAAAAAAAAGAACTTTGTGTATAATGTTTGAGTATAACTGTGTAATAAGAAACTTGAGCCTAAGAATTTATAGGTGCTAAAAACAAATAATACTAATAATAATAATAATACTAAAAGGAAAAAATAGATGAGGCTCACAAATCTATCCCCCTTAAATTAATTTCGTCCTCGAAATTCAGCTGAAATGTAGCGTAGAAGTTGTACCTCAGTCCTCAAAGAGGTAGGGGTAGCGCTCGCGCATCTCGTCCTCGAAATTCTAACTCATAAACATACCTAAAAAATTCAAAAATAAAGTAAAAGAATAAATCCACTATTACCACAATCTTCCCAAATTTAATTAATCAAAATATCTTATAACCCTCTCTAGCCATTTTGTAACTATAATCTTTGAGGACTTCTACCCACCTTGGTCACACTACTTCTCAAACTAAAATCTTAAAATCTTCTAACTGGTTGCTATCAACCCTACCAATGGATATCTAGGCGTACTGTATCTATATTCCTCTCATATCTGTCAAACAATCCCAAATTTAACAGGCAACAAACTTACACAATTAGCTAAGAAATATTGATAAACTCTAACGAGCATGACCATTCGTCGCTCTAAAATAGGAGGGTCATGAAGATAAGGAAAAAATAGTCAAGAGTAAATATGAAGTCTCAAAAGCGGTAGAGAGTATCCCACGATACAGCAAAATGTTTACGAACCACCAACTTATTTGCTAGATTGGGATACTCTAGTTCAGTCACTTGCTAAGTTTCTCAGAGGGTCTCGCAGTCCATGCATACGAAAATTATGTTCTCGAAATTCTAAACAAGGTTCCAAAATAGAATGGAATCTGAGAAATCAAGATTGTGGTCTTAATGTGTTCTCTATTTGGGCATCAGTCGTTGGTTGGATGAACATTGGATTGCATTCTATGCGGACTGGACAAGATCCTTATGATAAAACTATTTCTACTAGGCTAGGGTAAGCTAGAATAGGAGTTCACTCAAGGGGTTGAGCTATTTGCCCGTCAGGTTGGTTAGCTAGGTTCATAAAGCCCAAATATGTGCCTTTCGTGACTTCTGTGTTTAAGTAGCACGTGAGACCTCTATTGAGTGGCACACTAATGGCATGCGCGTAGTGGGCTTCGAGACGATCACAACCATATATTGGGTTGAAAGATTCGAGTCGAGGTTGAGTCTCTAATTGTAGTCGAGAAGTTTACCGGTACTATGGTAAGGGTTATAGTTACTCCTTTTTACCTGAAAGTCGTACCATAAAAATAGGGTACAAGGGGACGGTTTGAGTGGGACATGATATACCTAGATGAAGGTGGACTCGTCTAGATCTTACACATGAAATTTGTTGGAAGGTGATGGCTGGTCTCGTGCTCCGAATATTAATGACACGGCCGGGGACACAAAATTATCTAACTAGATAGTGGGAGTCCAAGGGCACTAATCATCCTCCTAATGGGAGTAATTCTAATCACTCAATAATCTTGGTGTATCCTAAAATTTTTAGAAGGCTTACAGTCTACCCACCTTAGAAGCTAGGTCAGGGTCTTAGGAATAATGAGGTCAGAAGAATTTCAAAAGTTCGGGTATTGTACCTCGACTCTTGTGAATAAAGATTAAGGCACAGCATATGGAATACGGTAGATATAAGTCGATTCAAGGATCGTTCCTCCATAATTGAAAAACGAGTGTGTACAATGACACATGGTTGATAAAATAGAATGATCTACTCTTTCATAGTATACAAGGGTTATTGACGGGGTAACCAGCTCTAAGGCATATCTCCTATGAAAAGATTTCTTAACAACTAAGTCATGAGTTTCTATTTGTGTTAAGCCTGCCCGACCATTGCCCCAAGAGTTCTAGGGGTGTGGGCTTAAGGGTTGCTAGTTAAGCAAGCTTCAAGCAATAAATTAGAGGCTCACAACAATTGGTTTCTTGAGGAGTGGTAGTCTCCTAGGTTGGCAGTCGACTAAGGGTAAAACCCTAACCATTTTCGAATTCAGATGATTTGGAAGTCCCAATAGTAGTTTGAGGGTCGAGAGAAAGTGAGTAACTTAAGGCAAGGTTCTAGTCACATGGCTAGCCGATGACGGCTACACTGGTATATACAACCAACATAGCCATGGGAATACTCCGTATCCCTCTACCAATCACGAGTTTTCGTCTTTCCAAATCGGTGAAAGACAAAAACAATAAGGAATTCAAAGGAGATGTTACTGAATACAATTTCGTGATTCAAGGGCGAACATATAATTCAAGAGGAATTGTCAATGCAGTCGCGGATGAGATCTTAGAAACACCTATATCTCAATCCACGTAGGGTAATTAAATAAAGTACGAACCAAATGCATCATGGTTGATCAGACCATAATACACTGATTCTGATTAGACAATATGTTAGTGGGCGTCCCCAATAAACATATGTCTTGATTCAAGCTTGATAAAAGAGTAAGCTTGCAAAAACTAGGCTGTAATAGCAGCGTTGGTCAAGATAGTCAAGATACAAGTACGCGAGATTTTTGAAGAGAGGCACAAGTAGTTCGAGTTTTGTGAGAAACTAAAACTCACCTAGTGTTCTTGCTTATACAGTCTTCCTACTATCTTCTTATCCATAAGAACTTGGTCGAATAAAGGGTTATGACCTCTAACTTCTGTATTCTAGGTAACCTATTAGTGTCAATCTATTCCCCGTTAACAAGTCACAAGGATTACAGAATGCTAGGTTGAGGGACATGCTACCCAACTTACAAAACTTCCACTAAATATCGTTTTTGGATCTTAGGGGACATGCATGGCATTATCCTATCCTCTATGGTACCCCAAACTTGTAATTATGTTTGAAGTCAACTCACCGCGGATTACGCCTTGCCCGTATACCCTGGCTGTGGTAAACCCTTGGTTCCGTGATTCGGTGTGTAAGCTACCGGGTACTCTACTCTATACTGTCACAAGGGTATCTAAGATCTAAGGAAATCAACGAGAATATGGTTTCTGCAATGTTCCATAGACTATGATTCTTCGAAACGATTTCAATTCTGTGGGTTGTGCCTCGCCAGTGCGCTGCTGGCTGCAGTGAACCCACATTCTCAAATAATTGACGACAGTGCGCTGCTGTCTAAACTTTATGGTTAACTAATATTCCTCTAACCATAACCGTAAAATCTATGAGCTTCTAGAGATTCAAACAAGTTGACTAAGAATAAAGCGTAGGTATCTATCAGTCACAACCCTTAAAATAAAAGGTGAACAGGGAGGAAATAACTGAAGACAAAGAAATACAAACATTCTAACTATTCTATGTGTATTCAAGCCTTTGAGGAAAAACTTGAATCGTAACTAACTCGAGGTTCGTATATGGATGACATAATCAGGACATAATAACTCCTAGGGCAAGATAGGAACTAATTAGACATTTTAGACTAAATATGAGAATGATATCTAAAGGGGCAAGGAGAAAGAATTGAACAATCTATCAAGGTTAGGTCTTTAATCCTAGGAAGCTCTGCCTCACCAAGTGAATCATCTATCCACTTTAGATCATATCGCCATACCAAGAGGTAATAGTGTACTTATAGGGAACTGGCAAACTAGACAATTAATAACTCCTCATCTGAATTGCATGGCCTAGACTACCCATCGGTAAATTTGTATAAGGGACTCCTAGTCCTAGTCATTCTCTTAAATTAAATTAATTTCTAATTCGTGAATGAGCATTTCTAGTCGCAGGCTCGCAATAGTACAACTAACTTACGTACTATCACGAGTTCGCATTATTTGCAAAGACTGACCTGCATGGGCCACCACAAAAACTTGTCACGACCCGCACCCTTTTTTTTTTTTTTTTAAACGGATACGAGACGTGTCCAAGCCAGCCTACGCCGCAGTGTCGGCGGCAGAACGCTGTCACGGCCATGAAGATCATAATCACAAAGATGCTCATTCACATAATTAATTTAATTTACAATGATCACAAGTTTTACATTTGCAGGAAAATATAAACTTGTACAAATATTGAGTGACTATAACTTGACTATCTAACTAGTCTTCTAGGCTCGTCTGCAAGTACACCCGAACTCCCCATGCTAAATGAATCCACGGCTAACCTGAAAATGTTGGTTTCCAGTCAGGAATGGAACGAGCACAATTCACTGAATGCAATTTCAAATAAAGAAAATGACTATAAGACAAAGGTTAGGCATTAATCATGAGTTTTGAAAATAACAGTAAAGCCGTGAGAAAATCAATAGTAAAAAATAGACCAATATACTTTCCACCGTTAGAAGTACCTTTGACATGTGATCGGTCTGGGGTGCTACACCGCACGGTCTACGATATCTACTTGCAGAATTTAAACAATGTCTACGATGTCTACTGCAGAAAATAAACAATGTCTACGATATCTACAATGTCTACGATATCTACAATGTCTACAATATCTACAATGTCTACGATATCTACAATGTCTACGATATCTACAATGTCTACAATATCTACAATGTCTACAATATCTACAATGTCTACAATATCTACAATGTCTACGGTCTGATCACACATCCTTGGTACTTCTCATTCCCGACTCAACAATTTATAATAGAGTATAAAATCACATAACCAATGACTAATCAATGAAATATAGTAAAGATCAATATCGAAATGCAAACAATAAACTGTACTCGCCTGTCGTCCTGAGCTGATGGCACTGGTCAGTGTCCAAGTTGAGATCCCAATCTCCTATTTACAGAACCACAAAATCATGATACAATTCAATATAAGGTTTTGTGCTCTAATTATATTTTTACTCTATTGATTCATTGGCTACCTTGTTTACTTATGTCATTAGTCGAAACTTACACTTTTAGAGAGGTAATCCAGCCTCAATTCTTTCTAATGACAGTTGGGTCACCATATAGCTATTTCATAACTGGTTCCTTCTTATAGTATATCACAGTCTTCTATCTTCATATTGAAAATCCAGAGTCATGAGTGTACTCTGGTTATTTTACTTAACTGAGAATAGTTGGCTAGGTCTGTGGTCCTAGCATTATGACTGTTAACCAATCCTAAGATTATTGGTTATCCTTTCTTTTCTATCAATTAGGTAACCTGGTATGAGTACACAGTTTTTTTTGAACCTGTAGTGTGGATTCCTGAGGTACATACATTAGCCCTTCCTGTTTCCTTAGCATGGACTGAACTTTAAGTTACAGAACTGTTAGAGAAAAGTTATTGAATACTTTTAAGATGGGGGATCAGGGTATACAAATTCCAGTCACTGCAGTAGAAAAATTAGTGAACTATAAGGGCCCTTGCTAAGGAATCTGGTTAACTGGTTTATATGAATGCAGTTCATATATTAGAGTTATAACTTGAGTTCAGAACAGTGCATTAGGACTGTCCTGTCTAGGAATCGATTGGTGTCAGCACTATTTCCGACTGAATCATAGCCAGTACCCTGTTAGGGACTGATTTGCAACAGTGTTCTAATTAGACCTGAACTGTAGAGGAATGCAATTTACTGATTGGTTAAGATTCTATAGCTGATTGTATAACTATTGACTAGAATGTTTGTCAATCTCAATTTAACACAATCAGAGAACAATCTGGCCTCTCAACAATTGGTTGGCCAAACTTCCCACACAACCGATTGTTTCCAGGTCTGACATTGTAGATGGAACTAGTAGTTGACATCATACTTTAATTGTCATGAATATGCAGGAAACATCAACAGCCCATTGATCAAATCCAAAACACACTGTTGCCCTCAGAACTGAAAATCAGGCAATAGTAATAGGAAAATGAGGTCGAGTTGGCATGGAGTTCATCTTGTGACTCCCCCCCCCCCCTGCCATAACAGGCTGCTGTGTACCCAGGTTTTAATCAGAGAAACTCAAGATTATTTTACTTGGTTGAACCAATAACAGGGGATAGGCCCTGCTGTTCTGATGCCAGTACATGGAGGAGCCACCAATTCATTATGATAAGATCTTGTGTCGAAGACAAGAGGTGTGTGTGCAGTCAACTGTTTAATTAGAATTGGAAATCAATCTCTGTTGGTTTTCCTCATTAGGTAGCAGGAAACATCAATTATTTGTATGGTAAGTTTGACCCTGGTGTAGGTATCGTATTTGATACCAATGCCCTTCCTCGATACTTGATCTAACCCGATCAACACAGCTCTAACCTCTTATGAGAGGAGTTTGCTGATCCCAGTCGTGTATCAACAATGTCCAGGGCACCCCACTCCATTTGGGTACTCTAGTATGTGTCTGCAATAAACAAAAATGAAGAGGGAGACTCCAAGGTGTTGATGACCGTCACCAACTCCCTTTCTTCCTCGTGTGGTATGCAGTTCTTGCGTAACCATTGTCTATTTAGTTGGGTTCTATATTCCTATGAATCATTAAGGCAAACACTACCCTCTCATCATTTAATGAGTAAACCATGGTTGAAAGATTTACCTGCTATGGATGGTTGTTGACTATCTCCACGAGGAAGGTGACCCCAAGACCCTGCTGTTAGCTCGGTTATTCAGAAATATGGAGAGTTTTCTAGGTTTCGCAGGGGAAATCAGGATTCCTCCAATATATATATATATATATATATATATATATATATATATATATATATACCACCGAAGTGTGGGGATAAGGGGTGTTTGATTTGAATTCAAATCTTAGAAGGATTTGGAGTAATCTCCTGCTGATTCCGTCGACTGCCCAGGGTTTATCAGGAAGCCAACTGTCCAGGCTTGGATTTAAACTCATCAACTTAAGTTAACCATATTGGGTTGGAGTATAATTAGGAGAACAGACTCCCCTCCTATACGAATTCAAAGTATTTGAATTTGTTTCCCCCAAAAGCCCTTGTCAACAATTTGTTTTGCAAAAAAAAGAACTTTGTGTATAATGTTTGAGTATAACTGTGTAATAAGAAACTTGAGCCTAAGAATTTATAGGTGCTAAAAACAAATAATACTAATAATAATAATAATACTAAAAGGAAAAAATAGATGAGGCTCACAGCTATAAAGAGGCATAATGTATGGAACAATATAATCCTTTGTGAGCTAGAGAGATCATGAGCGTTGTAGCCAATTGGCATATATGTTGGGCTATTCAGAGCCTTTGTAATCTTCAGTTTGTCATCAATAAAAGAGATTCTTATGTTATACTTTGTTTTCTTCCGCTGCTTATGTTATCAATTTAAGATAAATACTATGTGAACCTGTTACCTTTTCTTGCATGAGCGCAACTCCAGGCTCGTGCGGCATCATGCCCCAGCGAGGACGATGATTCGGGTAAAATCTAGCGAAGACGAGCGATTTCCCGGATATAGGCGTGACTAGTTGGTATCAGAGCGGTTCCATCCTCTAGACCGTGCATGAATCTTTTTGACCCTCAAGTTGCTTCGCTATCGAATTCAGTTGACTCTAAGTTGTTTTTGCAACCGCATGGCTCATGGATCTGCTCGATGCTACATTGGATGTTCCATACAATAAGTCTATATTAAGTACGTACGTCTGCCACAAGTATGTCGTGACTATCACGCTACCTCCGAGTGCCGTCAGAGAATGTTGGTTGCACGAAGTGCAACGAGTTATGGAATATTGGTCGCACGAAGTACAACGAATATGGTAATGTTGGTTGCATGAAGTGCAATGATATACTTATTGTTGATCGCACGAAGTACGAGGAGTTATGTGTTACTGGTCGCACGAAGTGCGAAGAGATACGTGTTATTGTTTGCACGAAGTGCAATGAGTCGATATATGAGGCGATGCGTGTTATGTGGCTATGCGAATGGTTATGTGTTGTTGGTTGCACGGAGTACAGCAAGTCGTGAATCGTTTGTTGTATAAGTACAACGAGTCGATATGGCAGGATACGTGTTGTATGGCTATGCGGATGGATAGCGATATGTTGGAAGAGATTGAGTAAAGACCTTAAGTATCGAGAATGAGTTGTTGCACGAGTTGCAACGAGTGAGATTGGAAGATCGCGGATGCAATAGTAACGAGTCGAGTTGGTCGCTAAGTCGAGTTGAGTAGGCGAACATGTTGTTGGCCGAATGTCACGTTGAGCTTCAAATAAGTGAATGTTGCGTGTGTGATCGATATGATTCCCAAGGTACGGTTAGATAAATGTATGTCGAACTTGAGCGAACGATAGGGCATGTTGGTCCAGTTGTTGTGCCAACTCGAGTAAGAAGAACGCTAGAGCTGGGATCGAGAAAGATTGCCACACGGGATAGTTGATTGGAAATAGATGTCGGACCTATGTGGAGTATGATGTCAAGTAATGACTCAATTTTGAGTGGTATATGCAATACCATTTGTGCGATCAGTATAGCAAAGTGTTGTATCGATATTGATAGGCTCGATTCCTAAGTGGTATATGGAATACCACTTAACGATAGCTATGTTAAGCCGTTTGGTGACTTACGATAGATTTTGTCGAGGCGATTATGTTGTTACAATATGTTTTTCCTCAACGGACGAAGTAGTACTGAAACTCGAGTGGGAATGACTTGATAGAAGTCGATGCAAGTATGCATCGATGAATTGAGTTGAACGATTATGCGCGAAGACATATCTACGGAAGATATGTCGGACGAAGAGTCGTTAAGTGTAAGTCGAACGATAGGCTGAGCATAGCAAGGGAATGTTGTGTTGAAGAATAGTCAACTCGGTTGCAATTTGTGTTGAGGAAATAGTCGGTCCGGTTGAATTTACATTGAGTTAGTACGAAAACTTATTCGGAACGAGTTGAGTAGGTACGACAAAATTGTGCGAACGAATTTGAGTTAGCACGATGAGTCGGTAGCACGATCGGAAAGGGCGAGTTAGGGATATGAGAATGGATATATGAATTGGAAATTGTGTCGCGATTATGATAATTAGTTATAATGGAATAAATCTTGATGTGTGCAAGACTTGATTCGTATTCGAGTTCGGATGATAATTGTAATTGCAACGAATTGGAGCTTATGAGAAAGGAAGACGTTCAAGTTATGCATATCGACGATGGTATTGAGGCGTATCAAAGACGATATGTAATAACTCGGAGATACTCTGATCGAATGAACGAAAATTGTGTTGAGCATTGTTGTTGGATGAATAGGATGCAAGTTAAGTTATGGCAATTGGGACGATAACGGTAGGAGTGCTTCGAAAAATTTAAAAGTGAATGGATGTTACTTGAGTGAAAACGAAAGTGCTTGATTGTTTCGAGGATAACCATAATGTTGACATTCTTGTCTTATCTGAGTGCAACTCCAGCATCGTACATGTGTCACGCCAAATTAGGACGATTATTCCGCGTGAGCGCTGGTATGGTGATTCATCTAGCGGGGATGATCGAACTTGCAAGGCATGGCAAATTGGATTTAACTTGTGGTTTGATGCGAAAGTTGTTCGAGGATGGTTTCGAAGAGTATGGAATATGTCAAACTATGATCACGAATAGGTAAACTCGGACTTGAGGCGAGTAAATGTCATACGACTAATAAAAATAGTTGACGATAATGCATAAGTGATTCAAGTAGTAATGGCGCGCAAGCGCATGAGTCATTCGAGTAGCAACGGCGCATCAGTTGCGCGGAAGTAGAAAAATTATGGATTGGTAAATTATGTCGAATTGGATAAAGTCTTATAGGAATTGTCGGGAATTGATTTGGCTTCGCGATAGGATATAGCATGGTTCGTTGTAACTGTCCCTCGTTGATGGTCTTCAATTATCGAGCGTAGTTTCGGGGCAGATGACCCTAAAAGACTTGACAGCCAAATCAAGTGAATATTGAAGTCCTATAGGATGACCCAATGGAGTCGTATGAGAAATTTCGTCGAGGATGAAGGATAATATAGTACATGTTGAGGATAAGTCTAAGCGAGTGAGTATCGTATTTCGGAAGTTAGATAGTAGCCTTCGACTAGATCGATATGGCCAAAAAAGTGATGGTCGATCGAATGAGTGCGTAAATAGACTTGGTTGGACGAGGATCGAATAGACGTTGAGGAACAGACTTAGAATAATGATACGGTAAGGCGATTGCAAGAATTTTGCAATGCGCGAGAGCGACGAGTAGTAGAACGATCCTAAGAGTGGTGTCGTAGATCGGTTTGAGTAATAGTTAGGCTATGTGTGTTTGGGCGCGTGATCTATGTTACGAAATGCACTGGTTGGGATTGATTCAAAGATTGAGTAAGGAATTCCTATTCGATCAAGGATCGGAGATGGGCGTATCGTAAGAGACCTTGGGTCGGAAAGATTGTTGCCTTTGAGCATCGTAGACTCAAGTTGACCTCTTATGTCGGGAGAGATTAAGTACGATGTCTGGATAAGTTACCTAGCGGGGGTAGCCCCAGGCGCGATACATAGGCAGTCCGAGAATGCGGGTCATGTTGGGATAGTTGTGTGCGAGACTTAGTACAGAATGTAGGCAAAGAAATTTGCGACATGTTGGACTTAGTCCATGTCGTTAAAGCCAAATGTTATGGATGATTGGATGAAAGACTTGAGTTATGTGAGAGATAGGAAACGATTGGGCGAGTAGGCATTATGGAGAATTGTTGTGGTCGGATGCGCAATAACTTGATGCAGTGTGAGTGTTAGGTGGCCAGCGAGAAACTTATGAGATCGAACTAATAGTTTCGAGTTAAGTTATGTGCAAGTTGTTGGAAAATGATCGCATGTTATGGAATAAACATACGAGGAGTATTTTGGAAATAGGTGCTAAGATGTGACTAAGTTGAGTACGGACTGATTGGTGCTTGAGGATTTAAGTGGAGATTATTAGTTGTCCCGATATCCTACAACTAAGCTTGGCTGAAATGCATATATTGGTGGGATGCCTAAAATATGTGTATGATCCAAACTAAGTTGTATGATTCCAACGATAGTAGCACGAGATCGTGAAATGATCTAGCGAGACACTTGGCTTAAGTGTTGGTTTCGGTTCGAGGACGAACCTTGTTTTGAGTGATATATTATGTAATGCCCCGCTCTGCATGTTGCATTATGATGAGTCGTTGACTCGAAGAGTTACGTTGACCCGATGAAGTATCGATGCGAATCGATACAAGAGTTACGTTGGCCAAAGGTAAGCTTTGATCCGATTGGAATCTATGAATCGAATCGATGCAAAGGATAAGTCCCATTTGAGCAAGTGCTAATTTTAGTTGATCTGGTGTACTGGCTATGCTTTTACGCTGGACGATAAGAGGTCGGCATTTTGCCTTATTCAGTGAAGTATCCGCGAAACCAAATCGTGGCCTTGCAACGGATTGTGGCATGGGCGCTATAGGCCAAATCAACCGAGTAGTTCAAAGGAATGGCTAAGTCCGAGAGTTAGCTATGCGACCAAGTTATGGAAGCGAGCGGCTTCAGCTCGACGAAACGACAAGGCGTATCGACTTAAGGTGGGCGGGTTCTTGACTCTCTCTCCCTACTCCTTCACGTCTAATAAAGCATATCATCGTATGCGTAAAGTTGCTATTGAGTTAACGAGCGTGGCTCGACGATTAAGTGTCTTAATAGGCGTTGAACACTAAGGTAGAACATTGAACTTGAACAATTAAAGCGACATGCATCAAGTGTACGGGTCGCGGTAGGACAATGATGGTAGAACATTGAAAGATGATATCGAGATGTGCATCACGTGCACGACTCCGAGAACATTGGACACTAGGCCTAGAAGATTGATTATGGCGCCGAGCGTGCCCTCGTGCACGAAAGCTACGAAATGACTAAGTAATAACGGAACCACGGTTATGTGAATAACTTATGAATGAAATGTGTTGAGTATGAGTACGAGATGTCTAAGCCGTTGGGCGTCGTGCATCAATACGGATGTGTTGGGACATAACGCCGAATGAACTTGAGATAGAGGCGAAGGATTATGTTTATGGAACGTGAGATTGGTTGAATGATATGACTTGTATGCTATGATGCGTATTGCATGGTCAATGGACTCGGATGGCCCGTGCACGGGTGCGGCTTCCCTCGGACGGTTACGACCGGGGCACCGGGACCGTTCGGCCTAGGAGGAAATTATATATGGTATTTATGGTGCACATCATTCTGACGGATTGCGACCGTCCAGTGTTATAATAAGCTATGATATCAGTAAGTTTGGGATCCTTCGGATATTGGGCTAGCAACCCGTATCGAAGCGATCATAGGCTTACACATAAGAGATGCCAAGTCCATTACGGTATGAAACACCGTAACCTTCATGTAGATAGGGCCGGTGGGCTGAGATTAGAGTTAGGTGCAGGCATAGGGCCTGCTACCCTTATGCATATGGTTAAATTTATGGTTGGTTGGTTGCGAATCGTATGAGTTATGTAGAGTTCTAACTATTACAGACTAGGCAAAATGGGACGGGAATGAGCACGATCACTATGTTTATGTTTCAGATTATGTCTAACTGTATCTGCTGCAGGAACACGGTATCGAACATATTTATAATAAGTTGCTATATGTTGAATATTACCATAAAACCGATCCTAAGGCTAAATAGAAAGATCACCAAATTAAGATGCATATTTTACTAAATATACTTAGTGTTTGGTTTGGTTGCGAGCGGGTCTTGATCAGTGCGAAGCGAGGATGAAAGCACTAATCCTCCACTAGTTTGTGTACAGGTTCAGGATATGTTCGACTCGGGGTGGGGCTTGGCTTGGACGTGCCGAGGCATGGAGTCCTTGGCGTTTAAGAGGAGCTACCGCATAGACGTTCGGACTTGCAGCATGGAGATGTTCGGCCAAAGACTACTTGTTGGCTATAAAGAGGCATAATGTATGGAACAATATAATCCTTTGTGAGCTAGAGAGATCATGAGCGTTGTAGCCAATTGGCATATATGTTGGGCTATTCAGAGCCTTTGTAATCTTCAGTTTGTTATCAATAAAAGAGATTCTTATGTTATACTTTGTTTCCTTCTACTGCTTATGTTATCAATTTGAGATAAACACTATGTGAACCTGTTATCTTGCCTTGCATGAGCGTAACTCCAGGCTCATGCGACATCACGCCCCAGCGAGGACATTAATTCGGGTGAAATCTAGCGTGGATGAGCGATTTCCCGGATCGGGGCGTGAGAAGAAGGCCCGGAGGTTCCATCACGACCTGACGAAGGAGCTTCAGAGGTATATGAGCGCACAGTCGAAGAATACCTACGAGGAGGTGCTAGCCGAGGCCAGAGTCCAGGAAGCTATCAACCGGGATCCGTTGAGCGCGAGGCGCCCTACTCAGACAGCTGCACCAGCCAGAGTTCAGACTTAAGGCCCGACCAGACGCCCGGGGACCCACCATCAGCAGCAGAGAGCCGCACCGTACCAGCAGAGGGAGCTTCCGACTTGTCACCACTGTGGCAAGAGGGGAAACTTTCAGAGGGAGTACAGGAAGAGGCTCAACCAGTGCCTGAGGTGCAGATCGGGACAGCATCAGGCCATGGACTGCCCACAGTAGGCGCAGTACGGTCAGCAGACAGAGGCTCAGAGGAGAGGGCAGATTTTTGCTATAGCACCGGAGCAGGAGGAGCCAGAGGGAGTGGCGATCACAGGTACTATTTTAGTTACATCTTTGCCTGCTGTTGTACTGTTCGATTCTGGAGCCACTATGTCTTTCATATCTAGTAGTTTCGTTGCTATGCACAAAGTAGCCACCTCGCCCTTGCCCAAGAGTTGGAGGATTCTTACGGGTGGAGGGATCGTCCCAGTCACTAGCACGTATAGGACGTGCTCTGTGGTTGTATGTGGGAGGGAGATGAGAGCTCGATTTTTGGTGTTTTCTATGCCAAACTTCGATGTTGTTTTGGGGATGGACTAGCCAGTATCATGCCGTCTTGGTGTGCCAGAGGGGGAGCGTCATCTTCAGACCGCCAGATCATCCCGAGTTCGAGTTCATAAAAGGGACCATAGAGCGAGAAGTAGGCCGGTCCGTCGGTGTCTACATGGCGATGGAGGCAGCACCACCGATGATTGTTGCAGAGTTTATGGATGTCTTCCCAGAGGAGCTGCCAGGTCTTCCACCTGACAGACAAGTAGAGTTTTCTATCGAGCTAGTACCAGGAGCAGCACCGGTCTCTTCTAATGTGTACCGGTTGGCGAAGAAGGAGCTAGATGAGTTGAAGCTTCAGCTGGAGGAGTTATAGACTATAGGATTCATCCGACCGAGTGCTTCACCTTGGAGAGCCCCAGTTTTGTTGGTGCCGAAGAAGGATGGGACTGTCCGAATATGCATTGATTACAGAGCCCTGAATGCACTGACCATCAAGAACAAGTATCCCTTGCCTCGGATCGACGACCTGTTTGATCAGTTGACTGGAGCCAGAGTGATCTTGAAGATGGACTTGAGATCGGGGTACCATCAAGTAAAGGTACGGAAGGAGGACATTTCGAAGACAACCTTCATAACTTATTATGGTCACTATGAGTTCCTGGTGATGCCTTTTGGTTTGACCAATGCGCCTGCCGTGTTCATGAATTTGATGAACAGAGTGTTTCACCAGTATTTGGATCAGTTCGTGGTCGTGGTCGTCGATGACATATTAGTGTACTCAAAGAGCCACGAGGAGCACGGGAGGCATCTGCGGATTATGTTGGAGACATTGAGGAGCGAGAGACTCTATGCCAAGCGGAGCAAGTGCGAGTTCTTTCTGGATAGTGTCTCTTTTCTCGAATACGTCATCTTAGGAGAGGGTATATCTCTGGACCCAGCGAAGATCTCGTCCGTAGAGACATGGTCGACCCCTACTAATGTCTCAGAGGTGAGAAGTTTTCTTGGACTTGTCGGGTATTACTGGAGGTTCGTAGAGAACTTCACAAGGATCGCTGAGCCGATGACCCGTTTGACCAGGAAGGAGCAGAAGTTTATCTGGACAGAGGAGTGCCAAGTGGCATTTGATGAGCTGAAGAAGCGCCTTACCACAGCACCTATTCTGACTATACCATCCGGACCAGGAGGGTTTGTGATCTACAGCGACGCATCCGAAAAGGGATTAGGATACGTTTGTACTACCAAAATATGGCAATTTAGCGACGGCCCCCTCCGTCGCCCATCCGTCGGTAAATAGTATTAGCGACGGATCACTGACAGAAATTGGCCAAAACATTCAGTCGGTAAATAGCTCATCGCTAATAACGATCCGTCGCTAAGTAGTCGTCAAGCGACGGAATAGAGACGGCTTTCCGTCATCATAATTCATTGCATTAGCGATGACTTTCCGACGGTCTTTCATCGAATGCAAGTATTACGTACTGAATTGTGTGGACGCTAGCGATGGATAGTCCGTCGGTAAACCATCGTAACAGTGTATCAGAGGGTATCGTTCCGTCGCTATTCCGTCGAACGCCGTCGCTAACAAAGGACGGCTTAGCGACGGATCCCTGGCGGATAATCCGTCGGTAAACCGTCGGTGTTGGTTTGGGCTATGACAATCAAAGAAAGAAGTTTTTCCTCCATGCTTAAGGCAGAATGCCTTACTATTTTCTATGCATATCGGACAAGACATGGTGCCGTGAGTACTCCATCCCGACAGCATACCGTTGCGGAAAAATCATTGATTGTCCACATCAGTGAAGCTCTCATCTGAAAGTTCTGTTTCCTGGAAATATCATAGGTCACGACGCCGATCTTCCACAGCTGTTTCAGCTCATCCACCAATGGCTGTAATATATATCGATATTCTTCGTCAGATTTTTGGGACCCGGTATGATAGCTGTCAAGAACATATAAGGAGTCTTCATACTCATCCATGGTGATAGATTGTAAGGGGTCAGAATGACCGGCCAGCAGGAGTCTTGAGATCCTGACTGCCCGAAAGGGACGAAGCCATCAGAACATAACCCCAGACGTACATTTCTAGGCTCTGCAGCAAAATTTGGATGACGCAAATCAAAATATTTCTACGCCTCTCCATCCGAAGGATGTGACAATTCTCCATCGTCCTTTATGCGTTCTTCATTGTGCCACGTCATGTGTTCTGCTGTATTCTGAGACATATACATCCTCTGCAAGCGCTTCGTGATCGACAAGTAATGCATATACTTGTAAGGACATCATTTTTTAGTTGACTTTTCTTTTCCCCTGACTGGCTTGTAACAATCCGCATTACAAAAGCTGCAACTTTCTATATCCTCGTTCTCCTTGTAGTAAAACATGCATCCGTTGCGACAACAATCTATCTTCTCGTACCCCAGTCCCAGTTGTCGGACCATCATCTTCGAATTGTAGAAATTTTTTGGAATCTCTTTTGATTCCTTCGGTAACACCTCCTTGATTAGTTGTATAATCTGATCATAGCAAGTTTGTGGCAAGTTAAAATCAGAATTTATGTTCAACAACCGCATCGTCACTGACAGTACAGAATGTGGCTTAAACCAGGATATAAAGAAGTTTTAGCATCCTGAAACATATCATAGAACTCCTTCGCCTTGGGATTAGGATCCTCCGGATCAAAATTAGGCCCTGCCGTGTCGTACACCATATCTCGTGCAAGGTTCTACAGGTCTCCATAATCAACAGAGCATTTATCGTCTTCGACGATAAAATCTGTTGCAGCATTATCATCAAAAGGATAAGTAGCGGCATTCGTAAGCTGTCTTTCCGCATATAGTTCACCTTGCGATGACCACAGGCCGTAATCACGTACGAAACCCTTACGGGTCAAATGATCTCTTACACTCACCACTTCTTCGTAACGTCTATTGCGACAATTACGACATGGACACTTGATTTTGTCACCGTCCATATACTGAGCTTTGCTCATGGCATACTTAAGAAACACTTCCACGCCTGCTTGAAAATCGTCACTCACACCTATTCTGCTCTCGTGTTGTCGTTTGTACATCCATGTACGATCAACGAAATAACGATCCATCACAGATTGGATGTGAAAATCTGTATCGTAAGACAAACTAAAAAAATTAGTATATAATTATGTAACTTGTGGATCCGCTGGTATAGGCCGGATGTACTTAGTATCGACCGCAGCAGATTAGTATCGGTCTATAGGTTTGGTATAGGCCGTATCAAATTGGTATTGGCTAAGCGAATTGGTATCGTCCTATCCGATATGTATCGGCCGTATAGCTAGGATTCGTATTGGCCTTATCGATTCGGTATCGGCCATATCCGATAGGTATCGGCCGTATCGGATATGTATCGGCCGTATCAGATTAGCATGGTGGAAGGTTGAGTAACAATTGTACTTAGATTTTTCTCTTCTCGAGCTAGAATACCATTGCAAAAGAGTCACGAGAGAGTGAAAATCTAAGTACAGTTGTTACTAAATCTTCCACCATGCTAATCTGATACAGCCGATACATATATGATACGGTCGATACCTATCGGATATGGCCGATACCGAATCGATAAGGCCGGTACGAATCCTAGCTATACGGCCGATACATATCAGATAGGACGATACCAATTTGCTTAGCCAATACCAATTTGATACGGCCTATACCAAACCTATAGACCGATACTAATCTGCTACGATCGACACTAAGTACATACAGATACCGATACCGATACCGATAGTTCGATACCGATACCGATAGTGCGATACCGATACCGATAGTACGATACAGATACCGATAGTACGATACCGATAGTTCGATACCGATAGTTCGATACCGATACCGATAGGCCGATAGTTCGCTAGCGATACCGATAGTTCGATACCGATAGTTCGATACCGATAGTGCGATACCGATACCGATAGTACGATACCGATAGTTCGATACCGATACCGATAGTCCGATAGTCCGCTAGCGATACTGATAGTTCGATACCGATACCGATAGTCCGATACCGATAGTTTGATAGTCCACTAAGTCCAAATGATTCCTCTTAAGCGTCGAGCATGTTATACACGGTTCAACTTGACGAGTCAGTAAATATTTTTGTGGTGTTGTATGCTTGCAGCAGCAAATCAAGTTTTAGGGTCATTATAGGTGAATAAACAATCATCTTAACTGGAAACAAGATATATCATAAGCAATTACCCTTAGAATCAAGTTTACTCCGAACTAGTATCACGGAATCCTATTTAGAGTAAAACAGGTTATGGTGTATTCAGAAATAAGGTAATTGAAATATACGATGCAGTCTAAATGATTCTAAGTCATATCTAGGTCAAAGTCAACTCTAAGTCAAATCTGGTCAACTGTCTAGGTCAAACTAGGTCAAATAAAGTCAAACTAAGTAATATTAGGTCATACTAGGTCATAGCAAGTCAAAACAAGTCAAACTAGGTTAATCTAGGTCAATCTAGGTCAAGGGTCAATTATAGGTCAATTAATCAAACTGAGTCAATCTATCTATTTCTAAATTGCAAGAGTCCACTTCTAGGGTATAGGAGCTATATCCTAAATATCTAGGCTAAAATTAACTTGGTTAGGATACTAGAGTGTCCTTACTATCTAGCAAGCACTACCTTAGTCTAGTTACACTAGCATTACCTATATTTTCTACCATGCCTACACTCACACATTACACCCCAAGCCTTGCTGTATGCTAATAGGCATGGTAGGCCTGCCTTCATTCCTTACTCTCTAAAGCACATACACATATGTATATCACAGTTAGATGTATAGATATATACAACTATATAGAAGCACACAACTGATACACTCTACTCTCCTATTGATTATCCCAAGACCACACAAATGAGACATATGCTCTCTGACTCAATGCTCCCTGATACTTTCTAGTATCAGACACTTGCACTCAATACTACCCAAACGACTTTCTCACTAACACTCTATTAATACACAGGAAATACATAACACTCACAATCCATGCCACACACACCCTCACTTTCCTCCCTCACTCAACATCACACAGGCCACATGGCCACAATCATTCTTACTATTGCAGGGCTTTTCCTGCCATGGAGAGGCAGCCCCCAACCTCTCAAGCACATCATCAATCACATGGCCATATGTATCAATATAGTCAATCTCTCTTACATAGATATACCCTCAAATACATGTATATAGGCCTTCAAAGACTCATTTAAAACCTGGATTTTGAATTGAACATTTAAAAAAAATAGTAAACTGCCTATATCAGTGTATCAAAAGAAAACATGAAATCGAACCCAAAAGAAACGAATGAAAGCCAAACCAAACACTCGTGTTCTAGGGAAAATGTACATGGGGGGTCTAGTCATGTCCTAATGTGTCAATTAGTAACTCAAACGTGTCTAAACCAATCGATGGTTTCACCACTCGATGGTTTTACCCCCTCCCCCCCCCCCCCGCCGCCCCCGTCGCCCCCTGCAGCCCCGGCGCGCCACCCAAAACACCTCGCCGCCCCTTCCCTCCGTCACCCCCCATCCCCCGTCTCCCCCGCCAAACCCCCAGCCCCCGACGCACCCGCCGCCCCCGCCGCCCCCGCAGTCTTTATTGCCCCCGACGCCCCCGGCCCACTGCACCCACGACCACTGCGAGAGAGAGAGAGGGGAGGGAGAGGGGATTACCTTTAGGAGAGAGAGAGAGGAGAGGTCACCGATCACCACCGGGAGAGAGAGAGAGAGAGGAGAGGAGGTCGCCGATCGATCACTGCCGCGGGAGAGAGAGAGAGGAGAGAGAGTAAAATTTGGAGGGAATAAAAAGTTCCTCTCGTCATTTCAATTTAAGTCTGGAACGTATATTTAGCGACCGACTAGCGACGGACAACATCCGTCGCTACGTCGATGCTATATTGTAAACCTGGTGACGACCATTCCGTCGCTACGTAGTCGACAATTTATCCTGCCACTTCTCCTAACATTTCCTGCCAAATCGTCGACAGCATAGCGACTGATGAGAATCCGTCGCCATATCGCCGACGCCGTGGCGACGGACTGTCGACCTTCTCTCACCCTTAAAAAAAAAAAATGATATCAGCTTATCGTCGGTATGCCGTCGGCAATTTGTCGTAAATCTGTCGCTAATGGCGACGGAATATCGGTCGCTAACCATCCGTCGCTAATTGACTGTATTTTGGTAGTGTTGATACAGCACGGGAATGTTTGTAGCATATGCTTCGAGGCACTGAAGGTCCATGAGAAAATTATCCAACCCACGACTTGGAGCTTGCCGCGGTTATCTTGCCCTGAAGCTTTGGAGGCACTACTTGTATGGTGAGAGGGTAGAGATATTCACGGACCATAAGAGCTTAAAGTACATCTACACTCAGAAGGAGCTGAATCTGAGGCAGAGATGGTGGTTAGAGCTAATGAAAGACTTGAGATCGAGCTACAGTACCATCTAGGGAAGGTGAACGTCGTAGCAGATGCTTTGAGCAGGAGGCCTACGGTGTACATGTTGATGACTCAGCCACATCTTCTAGAGGAGCTACGAGAGTTGGGGATCGAGGTGGTACTAACAGGAGCAGATGGCCAGCTGGCTAGCCTAAAGGTGCAGTCTTCGTTGGTAGAGAGGATCAGAGCCGCATTGCCGACAAATGCCAGATTTCAGCAACTTCGACAGAGGACAGAAGCCGATATAGACCGGGCTGCGCATTCATGAGGACAGGACTCTGAGGTATGGAGATCGCCTCTATGTTCCCAACGAAGAGCTTCGTCAGGAACTGATGACGGAGGCGCACAGTTCAGCATATTCCATTCACCCAGGAGGTACGAAGATGTACAGAGACCTGAGACAGCATTATTGGTGGCATAGAATGAAGCGAGAGATAGCCCGCTTTGTAGCCAGGTGCTTGGTGTGTCAGCAAGTCAAGTCTGAGTACCAGAGGTCCGCAGGACTGCTCCAACCACTTTCCGTACCGGAGTAGAAATGAGAGCATCACGATGGACTTAGTTACAGGGTTACCGAGGAGCCCGAGTGGACGTGATGCAGTTTGGGTGATAGTGGACCGACTCACCAAGTCAGCTCACTTTCTACCCTTCAGAGTGGGTCAGCCTACAGAAGCCCTAGCAGATATGTATATGAGGCAGATTGGCGACTTCATGGAGTACCGGTTAGTATAGTATCTGACCAAGATTCAAGATTCACATCGTACTTCTATGCAGAGCCTACAGGAGAGCCTTGGTACTCAACTGAAGTTTAGTACGTCGTACCATTCGCAGACAGATGTCCAGTCCGAGCGCACCATTCAGATGCTGTAGGACATGTTGAGGGCGTGCATGCTAGATTTTAGGGGATCATGGGAGGAGCACTTGCACCTGGTAGAGTTCTCATACAACAACAGCTATCAGGCCAGTATCCAGATGGCCCCTTTCGAAGCATTGTATTACAGAAAGTGTCGTTCTCCAGTCTGTTGGAGTGAGGTGGACGAGAGGCAGATACTCGGACCAGAGTTGGTGGTTCGTACAATAGAGAAGGTAAAGCAGATCCAGGGGCACTTGAGAGCAGCTCAAGACAGGAAGAAGCACTGGGCGGACACACACAGGCGACCCCTGGAGTTCAGGGAGGAAGACCATGTCTTCCTGAGGATCTTACCCACCAGAGGTACCATCAGGTTTAGAGGAAGAGGGAAGCTGAGTCCAAGGTACATTGGACCCTTTAATGTGCTAGAGCGGGTTGGAGAGATTGCCTACCGGTTAGCATTGCCGTAGTTATTGGATGGTGTTCATGATGTGTTCCACGTGTCTCAGCTGAGGAGGTACGTGTGTAACGCCCCAGTCCCAAAATACGTAGGACTAGAAACGTAGACATGCCAGCTGTATTCATACGAAGTACACTCCAATATATGGAAACCTCGTATGAATACATAAGCTGTAAAATGCAGTAGAACCATAACTAATCTCATCCACACAAAATAAATGAATCATATAATGATAATGAATTGTCTTAATACAATATGTTGGGCGGAGACAAATCCACTACCAACAAGTAAAGAAAAAATACATGATGTACAAAAGAATGAATTTGGCAAGCGAAGCGAAGACGATCCAAGTTCAATCATCCTCGAAGAAATAGCAACGATCACGGTTAGAGCTAGAACACCTGCGAAAGACAATAGCACACACCTGGAGAGATAACCAGGTCCTCAGAGGGACGTAACAAGACACATATTATCACACCATATAAACTGAATAAATATTGCTCAAATAATTAAGTCAATTGAATTATATCACGGTCCATTACGCACCTATTGAACGAGCGTACCATCCCCCCAACCAAACAAGGACAGAAGATGGTAAACTAATTCACGGTGGCATATCTTTCTATGCTATGAATCTAATATGGTATCCGGACCCCAACAAGGTTCAATACCTTCTCATCGAAGTAGTAAGTCACACCTACAACCAAACAAGGACAAGATGTGATGAACTAATCCGTGACAAGTTATTGTTCCAAGCCACGGTCAGATACAAGTACCCAAACCAAAAGTACTCGTACCTAACGGATAAAGGTGCCTAACCGTTCTAAGTAAAATGTAGTAAAGAACAATCCTTCCTACGCATGGGCCCTGGCTGAATAGGATCGGCGTAGTCCCCCCTGGGCACCAGAGGCCCCATCAGTAAGAGCATGACGTTCCGCAGAATCGTTAGTGGCCGTCAGTAATCATGGGTCATCAACCCCGTATCTCCAGCGGAGAGACCGGGTCACAAGGGAAAGTGCATCGAAGCCCATACGCTAAGGAATTGTCCTCCCCGCTCAATGCCTACTCTGTTGTATCCACAACAGTAAACCTCTATAACCGCTAAGTCAAACTAAGCATGCAACCTCTATTAGCGGTAATTCCTATCGCACGGCTTGTACGTACTGGTGGCCAGCCAATCACGCACTTTCGTGTCCTACATGCGACACACAACTTCGTGTTACAACGTGTCAAGGCCAATGAATGCAACACACAAGGTGGTCCCTTAAATCTAGTTTAATGTGAGAAAAATAATACATAGTAGAAATTAAAATGAACAGTAAGTTCTAACAGGTTATGCCATTATCACAATTTATTTTGCATAAAGAAAATAAAAATGCATGAAATATGAGCTAAAATAAATAAACAGCAAATGACAAGGTGTCTTGCCTGGTAGAACGCATGGTGTACTGCGATGATCAATACGGCACGAACTGCGACTTCGATGCAATAACTATGCAAGGTGACCTCGGGTGGTGGCATGGACTGTTCTACCGGGTCCAGAAGGGTCAAATTGGTTAGGGTTGACATATGGTAGGACAGAATTGGCGAGAGGATAGGAAAAATGGGATTAGTCATGGACCGCAAGATAATCGAAGAGAATTGTATAAATGATATACTAATTTAGAAAACAATTCATAATACTTTTGAAAATAGAGTTTTATTTAATTAAAATAATTTAATTAAATACTTAAAATCCAGAAATCCTTTTTAGGGCAAAAACTCCAAGTTTTGTCAAAGGATATCTTTGGCTGAAACCTATATTTTATAAATCAAAAATATTTTAAGTGAAACAAAATAATAAAATTATTTAAGGCTAAGACCCATATTTTGTAAAAATAAAATTTTAGTAAACTGTTACTACTTGAAAATCGAGAAAATTTTATAACTATTTGGAAAAAGTACTTATAGTATTTGAAACTATTTATATATATATTCTAGCCCAAAATACTTTAGATAAATATATGGAAAATCTAGGAAAACATTTTTAGGAATAAAATTGAAGTTGTCCAAATACCCTTTTGAGGTCAAAGCTATATTTGAAATTCTATGTAGAGAACACAAAACTATATTTTGCTTCAAAAATATTTTCTTGGGAAAATATACATTAATGAAAATAATTAAATAATACTAATAGTTTTACTAATAATAATAATAATAAGAATAAACATAATAATAATAATAATAATCATTAATGAAAACTATTCCTACAGTCTCTTCTCGGCTTGAGAGAGACCAAAATAGAAATAAAAAGTATAACAAAAGAAGAATCAGAAGGAGAAGTTTGGAGGTGAGAGAGAGAGCAGAAGGAGAGAGAGAAAAAAGGGGCTCGGGACTGTGTGGGGTCGCCGGCGGCGCGACAGAGGCGGCCGGGGTCGCGGTTGTGGCGGCGGGAGGTCGGCGCAAGGGGCAGCGGCTACGGCGAGGGGCGGCTCGCGAAAATTTGATGGCCCGGCGGAGCTCACCGCTCCGGCTCGTGCGCTCAGATCTGGGAACGCGGGGGACCGGCGTTAGGCGACGAAGGCGGCGGAGCTAGGCGGAGGAAAGAGGAAAGGGGCGGAGCTGCGATGCGCGCGCGGAAGGAGGCGACGCACACGCGGCAGCGTCTTGGGGTCGACAGCGCGCGGCGGGCAGGTGAGTTTAGGGTTAGGGTTTTGTTTAGTTTTGGGGTTTTCCCGGCCGGTGGCCGAGGTGGTCGGGGTTATGCTGTTGGCGGTGGTTGGCTAAATTTTGGGGAAATTTTTATGTGGTGATGCCGGAAGTAGGGAGGCTGGTCGGGCGGATTGCGTTGGAGTGGTGTGGTCGGCCGGAGTGGCCCAACGGTGGTGGCAGAGGGTGATGGGTTGGCTGGTGGTGATATTGGTGGTCGCTGGAAGTCGAAGTTGTGGTGACGGGTTCAATGGTGGCCAACGACGATGGTGGTGTTGATGATCTGTGATGGCGGCGAGCATGGCTGGGTCGGGTGGCCAACGCTGGTCGGAGGTCTGTGGTACGGGCGAGCGTGGTGGCAGGCGTATGATGGTGGTTCGGGTCCGTTGTCACGGTGGTGATGGCAATGGTCGTCGGCCGATGGGGCCAGCGTGGTGAGGGTCTGTCTGGGGTGGTCAGAATTGTGTGGAGGCATAGGAGCTATCGTCGTCGGAGACGGTAGTAAATATCGGAGGTGACCGACTTGGTGGGGGTGATGGCGATGGTTTGTGGATTAGGGCTGATTGTTTCATCTGTATCGGTTTGTCGATACGGACACGGGATTGAATTAGGTGTCCGGTTGTCGGATACGGGAGAGGATGATGTAAATGTAATAAAGTACTTGAAGGAAAAGGATGGACACGGACACGATGCACTCATACTATGGTTGTAGAATTTGGAGGAATATTGAAAAAAATATTGGAGGAGTACCTGCCTATTTATAGGATGTGGGAATTCTCAATTGGATATGAATTAGGATTCATTTAAACCCAATTTAGATAATTCAATCTATTATTTAAATTAATTCAATAAATCCAAATCCAAATCAAAATCCAATTTAAAGCTAAATAAATTTTTAGTTTAAAATCAAATTTCAAATATTTAACTATTTAAATAAATTCATACATCAAATCAAGATTTAAATGGCCACAATAACTTCCAAATATATTTTTCAAAATACCAATAATAATAATTTCGAAAATGATAAATATTTTAAATATCTTTTGAATAATAAAATATTAATATTAATTAATCTCAAAATTACATTTTTATTTTAAAATAAACTAGAAAATATTTATGAAATATATGTATGCACTAAGAATATTATTTATTATTAATAACTGTCTAAATAAAAGGCTTTCATAAATAAAATCATAAATTTGGAAATTTCGGTACGATAATAAAAAAATTATTAGATATATTATTTTAAAACTATAGAAAAATATTTTTCTAAAAATATGTACGCTCGCACATATTTGCACTCGTCGAGCAATTATGAAACATAAAAATTTCGTATGCAACGTACAATACGACTACGCGACGTACAATAATAAAATTTCAAATAAGTACCAAAATTTAAATAATAAAAATAGAGTAGAAATTTAGGGGTTTTACAACGTGCCAGATCCTAGCCACGTCCTTGACCACTCGGAGATCACTGTCGGGCCGAGATTTCTTATGAGGAGCAGCCAATGGAGATCTTGGACCGGAGAGAGAAGGTTCTGCGGGGTCAAATCAACCCGCTAGTTCGCGTCGCTTGGAGGCATCATACACCAGGTGAATCAACTTGGGAGCGCGAAGATACGATATGCAAGCATTTTCCCAATCTCTTCATGGGGCTACGTATGCGTGCATTTAGTTTAGTTATTTCTAACTTGCTGCTACAATATATGTTTAAATTTTGAGGACGAAATTCTCTAAGGTGGATAGGTTGTAAGCCCTCTGGAATTTAATTAGACTTAATTAGAATTAATTAGAGTAATCGTATTTAATTAGGAATTTAATATGATTAATTATGATTTTCTAAGTTATTAATAATTTTCTACTTTTATTTTTGATTGTGACACGTTACCGTGACTTTTAAATTAGGAGCACAAGGCTAGTCATTTTCTCCAAACCAACTTGTCATGCACGATCTACTCGAGCCGCTCTACCCCCATGGCCTTCGGTCCCACTCAGACACACTCTCTTGTGCTTTATTTTTATCGCACAACTTTTCGGACAATTGACCCAATCCCGATTTATCCTACCAAGTCACATTTAATTCCAACTTGTATTGGAGACACCAATTTGACCCAAACTGGTCGACCCAAGTTATGGACGCAGACCATTTTGAGTCTACTACACACATCCACTTGTGTCCCATCCAATTTAGTCCCGTGTACTATTTATTTATCAATGATTATAAATGGCTAATTAAGTCATTTAATTTTCGGGATCCAATTAAATCCAATTGTGGCCCGACCCGACCCATCGGGACTCAACCCAAGCCCCATGGCATATCCCCTACATCATGCATACCACATACAACATCCTATTAATCCTACAAAACACCAACACACAAACCATCACATCACTTCTCTCTCTCTCTCTCTCTTTCCATATTTTAAAACACACACACACCACCACCATACTCACACTCCTCTCACCCCCCCTCACCACAGCCGAACTATACCCCCCTCTCTCTACACATGTCACCATCACCTCTCTCTCTCTTCTTTAAATTCAAAAC
>JANAVB010029735.1:0-27796 GCA_029216955.1 Iris pallida
AGTTTGTCGACTTCTTTCTTGATAGCATCCATGATGTTGGGACGAAAGTGACACAGTTGTTGTTTAACAGGTTTAGCGTTGGACAGGAGGTTGAGTAGGTGCATTGCGACTTGCGGGTCTAAACCCGGCATGTCTTTATAGCTTCAAGCGAAGACATCGATGTACTCTCGGATAAGTTGTATCAGAGATTCTCTATCTTCTCCAGTCGGGATTTTGCTAATGAAGATGGGTTTAGGCGAAGCCTCATCTCCTAGGTCAACTTGAACGACCTCGTCTTCGGTGGAAGGTTCTCGCTGTTCAAAGTGTCACTCCTATTAGGATCCTAGGCATTGAGCCCAGGGTTCATCTCCAAAGAATTCCAGCATCTGGTCTTCATCCTCGATTGGGGGATCTGCAGAGACCATATTGACTGATAATATCTTCTTGAAGGCCTGGCCGATACTGGTATCGGAGTCCCAGGTTGAGAATCAGAGGAGTGAGAGTGCATCATGACCTCTGGCTCCGAACTCTCCGAAGTTGTCATAGGTGTAACATAACCCAACCCCCGACGAGTGCGCTGGTAGTAATTTTGAGCCTTTTTCTTTGGAGCACGAAGTCATAAAGGAAGGCATCGACCATTGCCATAATTCAGACCTCTGTCACTGGTCAAGTCATAGCCTATCTTTTGGATAAGGTATTTGGCTTGAGCGGTGTAACGGTAGAGTTGCATCTTGCCGTTGTTAGGTTCCGGTTTTGCGGGAGTAAGTCTTTGAGGATATTCTACCCGACCGAAGATGATGGGTTCATCATCTTTCTTCTTAGCTGGTACTAGGAAGTAATCATCTCAGGAAGAGACAACTTGGCTTGCCAGATTAGCGGTTCTCACTTGTGTTTGCAGCATATACAGAGCATTTTCTAAGAAATACATAGTATTCCAGAGTACACAAGAGTAATTCGAAGACAACTTTCTATTAATAAAATACAAAATTTTATTCCAAGGAATTACATCATATAAAGAGTGTGCATCAGCATTGGCTCACATATAGTCCCCTAACTCCTCATCAGTGAGAACCGGAGCTACTATGGGAGAAGGTGGTAGAGGTCTCCGCTTCATTTATACTATCAAGGGAGGTGGAGGCGAAGATTCTTGCGACCTCATGGCTGCTTTTGAGCCTCTTCGGGGGAGCTTTATCCGAATAGGCCCCAGACTAGTGGCTGACATCGTCGGGATGAGTGAGCATGAGCCTTCCCTTGAAGCTTGATGATGAACGATGCTGATGTTTGGGGAGGCTTCCCCTTTAGTCGAACCTTCAGTGGTTCTTCGACAACAGCTGCGCTCTTCGATGCAGTTTCTGCCTCATCATCTGCATTGTTGGCCTCGTCGTCCTAGGGGACTGATTTGTATAGATCAGCATCAGTACAGTACGCTTCGAGTCCTAGAAACGGGTTAATGTCGGCGAACTCCGTCTTGATGGTCCTATCGCTAGCCACATACTTCATGCATTGATAGAGAGTAGAGGGTACAATCATGTACTCATGTATCCATGGCCGACCCAGTAGCTGTAGAAGCATGGAATTTCAGGATCAGAAATCCTATGAGTCTAAAACATTACATGCGCTAGGAAGCTCAGATGAAGTACTTGGCACAGTAAACAGCAAAAGCATAGACATTAAAGGAAGATTTTTATTTCATATAAAAGTCTATTACATGTCTAAAAAAGGCTGTACAAAGGAGAACTTCTACAAAAAGAAAAGACCCTAAGTCTACAGCCAAGCGCAGCAACCACCATGCGCTCTCAAATAGGCGCATCTCCCCATGTGCTTTCAGACAGGCGCATCACTTCAGCGTCTCAGTCAGGCGCATCCCTTCAGTAGCTCAGTTATGTGCATCCTCAGTTATGTGCATCCCTTCAGCAGCTCAATTATGTGTCGCCCTTTCAGTCAGGCGCATCATGAAGTCTCAGCATATGCGCCATCAAATGCTTCGACTAATGAAGCATTTATTGAGCAGAACGAGGGTGGGCAATCAACCCTCTAGCTGGAGGAAGAGCTCTCCAAAGCCCAAGGAAGAGGAGAGCACCGCAATCACCCGCGGCTAAAGGAGCGGCTTTCAACACAACCATAATGGGCAACACCCACTCTAGCAGGAGGAGGAGCTCTCCCAAAGCCCAAGGAAGATGATCGGGGCACCGCAATTTTGATCTGCGGCTCTTCTAGCATAACGGAGATGAGGCTCGAGCATCTCGATCTTTGGATGCAACAGGCACCTTCCGCTTGCCTCAGAAGCCCTCGACTCCGACTTTTGGATGTAACAGTCACCTTCAAGTGCATCAATGAAGACAATGCGTCGCATCTTCACCCTCGGGAGCATCTCGTCAACAGAATGTGCTCGAGCAAACAAGTTTATTTCGGGAGGATGTGAGAGAACGAGAAGCAAACTCTTTTCTTGCCACTATTTATAGGCCGGGCAAATCATACCCATGCGCCAAGTGGCGGGCTCTCCGAATCTCGTACAATGAATTTGCATTAATGGTGATGAACTTGACGCTTCAAATTCAGCCAAGTCAAAAATGGCTATTTAAAGCACTCGAAGAACGTAACAGTCGGGCCAATAAAGACGTCTCATACAAACAGATGCGTCGGCCAGATCGCGCATCATACTGATGCCCCCATCAGTACCAAGCGCCTTATGAGGATGTGCCCATGCGTCCCCATGCGCCTAGTGGAACGTAGATCGACGCGCCCACTCAACAGCCCATCACCTGTCAAAGAACATTAAATGCAGAAGTCTGACAGAGTTGGCAGCACGTCCCCCGATGACTAAACAGTTGACAGCTTTTTCAGAAGACGAAGCATCACCGATGTCAGCATCATCATTGCTTTCCTCCGGCGGTTACAAGCCATGTGGCCGCCCAACCATTTTGCATGCGCCTCCACAGCTATGCGCCCAAACCTCTGCATGCGCCTCAAAAGTCGTGCGCCTCAGACTTTTCTCTGATCCCTAAAGACAGAAGTCAAAGTCACTACTGAAGCCCCGCATGCACCTCAAAAGTCGTACGCCCCGACTGGTTCGTGACTCCTGAAGGTTGCGAGCCAAAGTCTCTTCATGCGCCCAATCCCAGGCACATCCTATCAGATTACTCTCCACCAAATCCGAGATCTTCGAACCATGGACCTACGACACGTGTCCTTTGACTTGATTCAGCCTATGAAGGGGTGCTAATCACCCAAGATCTCAGCAACTGAAAGATCCTCTCCATTGCTACGTGTCAGCCCGGCCGTAGCCCACAAAGGCAACATAAAAGGTTCAACTCCTCAATCAGAGCGCATCGTCCATGCGCCTCCATCAGCAATCACCATGTGGCATCCCCACAAATCGGTGTATCCTACATATGCGTGCATGAGCAGCCAACCTGCAAGATATAAATAGGGGAATCATTTTCTTCTTCCACACACACACAGAGCTACGAACCTACATATACACAGAGAGAGGCAGATACAGACACTCAACGTCTTCTTCCTTTCCGCAAGCTCCAGCACCCAGAGTAACTCAGACCTTCAGAGAACCGATAACCGTCGTCAGATCGTCAACGGAGTCAACGCATTACCACTCGCTCCATCGGCACAAGGGACCCAGATAAACAAAAGTATACTCCTAGGACTACATCTAAGTCCTACATTGTAACACTGTTCTGTTTGTAATTGAAATTGCAATCAAAAGATTTTAATGGCAAACAGTAGCATATTATAGTTTATGTCTGCATCAATGACATAACAAGTCACATCCGTCTGGAGATCGCCTATATGGCATTTCAGACGAATCTTGCCCAAGGGCTCACTATTTCCAACATTGAAACTACTGATTATAGTGTTTGACGCGGTCAGCCGATGCATCAAAATCCCCAAGGTTTGGAGTAAACTTTGGAGAATTATGCTGAGGGAGGAGCCATGGTCGATGTGGATGTGATCGACCTTGATGGCACCAATATACCCTGTATAATATAGGGGTCTATTATGTCGGTTATTCTTCAGCAACATATCCTGCTGAGTGAAGGTGATGTTAAGAATCACCTCGACCACGTTATGTCAATATAGGCAAGCAGCAGGATCCTCCTTGGGCGATTGGACCTGGGTGAGAAACGATTCAGCATTCTGCAAAGCCTCGCTGAGGGCGTCCCCAATCTTTTTGGAGAGACCGAGGAGCTCAAAGTTGTAAGGCTTGATCGGCCCCACTGCTGAGTCTTTCTTTAGAGGTTTATCAAAGCGAACCTCATTTTGCTTCTGCTTATCTGCTGTAGGAGTTTTAGATGGGCTTGCTTCTGATGTATCAAGTGCGGTGGCAGCAACAGGCGAAAGTACCTCCTCCTCCGGGGCCTGGTTATCTTTTCGCTGGTGAGCCAAGCGAGTGGTAACCAGAGCGTCATGACTAATATATTTTCTATAAATTAGGGCTGTGAACCCTAAAGACTATAATAAGTCTGGCTTTATATTACAAGTTAATAATTAGCCTTAAAACTCTAAGATAATATTGATACTTTCTATAAGTTTTTGAATAGATATTATTAACTATTTTCTTAATCAATTTTTCCTTTTAAAATTAATCGTGACTAATATAGTCACTTTCTCGTTCTTATTTCGATTATCGTGTCGAACCCTGATTCTGGACTGTTATATATTAAACTAGGCTATTTGGACTATTCTGGACTCATTGGAACTGCCAGTGCCGTCGTTTGGGACCATCTTGTAGAGCATTTTATTGGTACCTATTTTGTGCCAACACGTTCGTGTCATGCACATCGACTCCAACCAAATCGAGACGAGTACATTCTCTGATCGTTTTCATTCATGGTAGTATCTATTTTGTCAACTTTAGTCTATTTTACTTGATGTTGATACATTGTTAACACAGATTGGTACAATATAGATCTTGTCATGAGAGTTATCCCCTTACCGGGTGCATCGGGTATTTCATGTTCATGTACTTTATCATGTGCATCACGTACGCCTTGTACTCGTATTCTTCATGTACACTCATGTGCTCTTATATACTCACGTGTTCTAATGTGCTTCATATATAACTAACAATCATGTACGTAATGTAACTTGACCAGATCCTTGTGTATTGATTGGGGTAAGGGGGAGTAGAAGTGGTTATGTGATTATATCCCAGTAGTGTAATCATGTACATGTCTGTTATACCCTCACATATAAGGGAGTTACCTTATCTTAGTCATCTGCAACCTAACCCGATTACATAACATCTTGTGCTCTGAAACACTTATATTTATTATAGTTCATAGATTCTTATTATATATCATGTGCTCAGTTTACTTATCTATATCTCTTGTATTCTTGTACTTCTTTACAGCACGTCATGTATTTTATTCTACTGTTAGCTCTATATTTCCTACCATATTTTGGAACTGCTTTTGGAGATATGTACTCGTTTCCATCCTAACTGGATCCGTGGATAAATTTTAGGATTTGTTATGCCCCACATTATTGTACTACAGGATGATGCTAGCAGAGACAGATCTCGATGTTCTATTCTGCGTGAGTTGTCTCCCAGGAGTTCTAGGCCTTGTAGTTGTCTTGTTTCTTAATTGTATTTGCCACATTACATTCTGGTCTTGTATATTCTTTTGTAGACTCTGTTTGTTCCAAAATTATTGATATCTTTTCATTCATATCTTCCCTGGTTGTTATGGTATGATTCGAGTACATTGTGATTCTGGATCATTTAGATGTTGTAGATAGTTAATGGGTACTTGACAGCGTACTACCATCGATACTGCGACGTAGGCTGGACGTGGCCTACGTACTTGTGCCTGAATATCCGGGTACAGGTCGTGACATATTTTTGTCGTGGCCCATGCATGTCCGTCTTTGCTATTAATGCGAAGTCGTGGTAGTACTTGAGCTTATATGTACTACGACGAGCCTGCTCTAGGATTAAGATTTGAGTCATAAAATATTTTAGAATTTTGGTTCTCAATCACATATTAGGAACTCTTGATAGATTCCATGTATAACCCCTGGGAGTCTTATTTTTTGAAACTTTTCGAGTCTATTCCCACTTGCTTTTATTCATCCTGATTTCGAAACATTTGTCCGTTATCGAACCCTAGTCTTACACTAGGATGAGTTTATGGACCCAGAAAGAATTAGAAGGTAGAAGTTAAACTTATATACCATTTAGGTTGAGAAGAGAATGATTAGCCAATCTTGTATATAAAGGTTGAGATTTGTTTTAGAATGTATTTCAGGAATTTTGAATTTTGGCCTAGATAATATCTTTAGGACAACCCCTAAGAATCTTTCTCTAAACCCTACCTCGAAATCTGTTTTCTCTTGTTTCCATTTACTTATCCTTGTTTCATTGTTGAATTTTGAATCTTGATGTTCGTTGTTGACTTTGATTTTGTATTTAGATAATTTTTTATGGATTGAATTGAGGTATAATCTGATAACATATTTGATAAGGACAGTAAGAAAGGTAAATGTCTACTTTATTTATGGAGTTTAGAATTTATTGCGGTCATACTAGCTAGCATGACAAGGACATAGAGCCTGATTTTGGATGTACTTATCCTAGTTATGGAAATTAGATTTTCTTGCAGCCGTACCGGTTGGCGTGGTAAGAATTCGAGATAACATAATTATAGGGTATATACCTTAGTTATGGACTCTATCGTTTATTGCAGCTATGCTTACTGGCATGACAAAAATTCTGGCAACATGATTTCAGAAAGACGTGTATGGTTATCAGATCATATCTTAAATTGGTTTACATCTTTATGACCAGATGAGCAAGAACAATTTTATCATTATTTCTTCGTCTTACCATTGTTTCCTTGTATTATCATTATTCTTCGTCTTAATTAACTCTGTCCTGATTACATCAATCGCCTATCTCGTATCTATTTTAGTCAGCTACACTGTGAAATCATTTGAATTCTCGTATCTCTTCACCTTGGGAAGGCCGAGGAATGTATCGTAAATCATCTAGCTCGGAAAGCCGTAATTTGTTATCATATGGTGATCTTGGTAGGAATATAAAATGATGAACCTTGATATAGACTTGGGATAGAGACACGACTGAGATTGAGGATGAAATCAAGAGATCGATATTATCAATTGTAAACGATTACACTTAGGAAAACTATTTTTGGAGGATAAATTACTTAGAAAGAACGTAGGAGGATTTCGAGTAAGAATGACAGTGGAATCTAAATTAATGGTGAGAACTACAATAATTTGTAGTTGAACTTTTAGAACTGATAAGGATATTCGAGGGCTTGATTCTTAAGAATTTAGATGCTTGTTGTTTCTAATTCTTGGAATATTACCATAAGGAATTAAGACAAGACACCAAAATTGGAATTTGAATATATAAGCAGGAAGCTTATGACTATATACGGTAATATCACGCCCCAGAACCAGAATACCGGAGAGCGGAGGCAGACATAGCCAGCTACGCAATCCCAAAGTACGTTAATACTCTGAAATCACGTATAAGCTATCAAGACATGGGGGTTACTCTACAAGCCATCAGTCAATCCTATGGTTTAACAATTCTAGGTATCTCAATCTCAGGCAATTATACAAGAGCAAGGAGTACGATCATCATACATATAATAGTAAGGCGTCCCGAACCATATATACATGAATGATCATGAAGCCAGTACCACAGAACTGATGACTAGCTAGAGTATTAGTCCTACATGATAAGGACTAGCTATAGTCTAGAATACACATATCATGTTTATGCCCGTAGGCTACAATATCAAGGAAAATACCAAAACACGAGCTAAACACGTGCTCGGGGCTAAACGTTACAAGAGGAGAATTTACATATCAGTGGGAGGATGAAGAAGAAACCCACTGAGGCACTCTGGCGCTCCGGCTGGCCACCGTCGAGTAGATGGTGCGGTAGATCCTTCGGGCTCTTCTATCAGAACCTGGCCATGCAAAACCAGTGGGGTCAGACCCCAAATAGCAAGTACCACAAAGGAGGCCGAACTATGAACTTAAAACCAGCAATCATAGGCAATCAACAGGGAGAGAAAGCAATAAGTAAAGGAGGATCAAGATTCGTGCAGTACCAATGCACTCATCCCGATCATAGGAAGACAGTAAGTAAATCATCATTTGACATAAGGTAAACTGGAGAACATGTTAAATAAATAGAGCTAGGCAATATACGAAGAGAGGACGAAGGTACTGTTTCGGAAGCCAGGTTACAACCCTTAAACCAAATAAGGACCGGGATTGTAACCCTTCGCCTGAACAGAACTTGGTCTCTGATCATTTATTGCTAGAGGTGACAATCATTAAGTGACAGTGAGAGAGTGACAATACAGAGTACAATACATTAGAGTGACAATCATTGCCACCATTATCCTGGAACAATTAGGAACTGGATCTAGACAAGACTTAGATTGGGAAGGTGATATACGATGAGATAACCATAGGACTATTCAGATAACCAGGTTACAACCCGTAAACCAAACAAGGACCGGGGTTGTAATCCTTCGTCTGAACAGAACTTGGTTTCTTCCACCATTTATCGGCAAGATAAAATAAGAAATCAGGACATGTAACAATCATGTACAAGATCAAGACAAGACTAGACTGATTAAACCCCATCCAACAATCACGGCCAAGCAATAAGTACGGCTTGATACTTTAACTAACTAGGGTTATCACAGGCCTAGTTACTAGCAAGATGCAAAGAGATTTCCAAGTCCAGTTACCCGCCTGCTGCTACCTGAGTGACCCCAGCAAAAGAAAAACAAGTATAGCAGACACACTGCAGTGAGATACATGTGTCCTAAAGAGGTGCCCCACTCGACAGCGGGCTGGAAATGTGCTCATCATGACAGATAGCTCCAAGTCCCATGTATATATATAAGGCCGGGATCAAAGGGGCAACAGGTAACTGGGAAAGTCTCTTCATGAACTACTGTATTATTCTAGTTATTAGCCTTAGCCATTTACAGAAGGTATACCCCTGACCGTGGTTCTCAGGGGTCCCTGTCCTAGACATGATGTAAGACAAGACGGGTTCATTTGTACAAGCATAATCGCCCACGGTGTCTAGGTTATTTATACTTGTCATGTCAGGTAGTCGTCGCAACAGCTTATCAAGATATGTATAACAGGCCAGGTTTACTTGTCAAGAGTGCGCCACGGCAGGCCACTATCAAGAATTATGATGTCAAGTTTATCATGTCAAGTTATAATATCAAATTATCATGTCAAGAGTGCGCCACTACGGATCACTGTCATGTCATGTCAATTGTCAAAAGTGCACCACAATGGGTCACCATCGTGTCAGGGAATAAATTAATGGCACAAGCATACAAGTGATAATTAAATATTAGCAGGGCAAGGACGTGGACTCATGCGGCTCAGAAAAATTAGGCCATATACGGCCAGCAAATAATAGGCCATATACGGCCAGCAAGTCACTATCAATCATTACACTAACAATTCGAGTTTTGGGAAGCAATTTAGAATCACACATTATTTAATCATAATAATATAAATATAAAGACAAATAAGACAAAAAGATAGTGGGACCTGCAATTAATGTAAGTATACCATGCGGCACAAATTAAATATTCAAGCAAGCAATCATGCGGCCAGCTACTGGTTTCCAAGCAAGAATGTTAATGCATGCTGATGCATTAATAGCTAACTTAAGAATTTCCATGCTTACTTAAGAATTCCCATGCATTAAGAATTCTAATGCATTATTAAATGCATGCATGCATGCATTATTAAATGCCCTTCAGTATAAAGGCCATGCGGCCAACTTATTAGAAATGGTCATGCGGCTACTAAATGAAAATGAGCATGCAAGCTGCTAAATGCATGCAAGCTTATGCCATTTAGTTTAAATGGCCAAAGCAAATTATTGGTTGCATACAGTTTAATTAATGCTAATGGTTATTAGTATATCACTATTTCTATGCATGCAAAAGCATGCAACTAAAGCATGCAAATGCAACTTCTTACGTAGCAAAATGCATGCGGCCCATTAGTGAGCTACCATATGCGGCTGAGTTTTAGCTCCCCATGCGGCCAGCTACTGTACAAAAAATTATGCAAGCAAAATATACATGCATGCTTGCATTTAAATAATACATGCATTAATATAATGCATTGATATACATGCATAAGTACAAAATATATTTTGTACTCCCATGCGGCCAAGAACTGTTCCCTCATGCGACCAACTAAATTGCTGATGACCCATGCGGCCAATAAATTGGCTTATGCGGCCTTAAAGTGGTTCCATGCGGCCATTTCATGTAAATGCATGCAACAGATGCATGCAAATGCAATTTATGCAAAGAAATGCATGCAGGTTAGGGCTAATGCATATAAATGCATTTGCATGCAAGCCTTTTATATATGCATGTGGTTATAATTAAACCATGCAAGCAAAAATGGCCAAGCAAGCATTTTGCATGCGGCCAGCAAAGGATTGTAAGGGGGAGCATATGTGGCCAGCTAAATTGTTTGAGCCATGCGGCCAACTAAATTGTTTGAGCCATGCGGCCAACTAAATTGTAGGAACAGTGGCCATGCGGCCAGGCTAATTATACATGCGGCCAATGAGCAGGTTGCATGCAAAATATAAGCAAACATTTAATGCTAAAGATAATGGCAAATATTTAATGCAAGCAAAGCTAAAGCATGCATGCAAGCAATTAATGCTTGCAAGGCCATGTGGCCAAGAATGGCTAAGGCCATATGCGGCTAAGAATATATTGCTTATGCGGCCAAACAATAAAGCCAATGGCCTATGCGGCCAAGAAATTGTTGCATGCAAAATTCATGCAAGCATGCAAGCAACTAAAATAAAAGGGCCATGCAATTAATTAATGCTCATGCGGCTCAGAGCTAAGAATGCTCACACGGCTCAGCAACTCAATGTTGCATGTAGCCAAAAGTGCAATTAATGGCTCCCACAGAGAACATGTCCTTGGAAAATATCATGGCCTCCATGCTCCACCAAACAACAATAGGAACCCAAATCTAGACTTCCATGGGTCAAATTTGGGTAAAATGAAATTTTCTACAACATGGAACCATCAGTTGACAAAAATATACAAGTTTGACAGATCAAAACCCATGAAAATCGAAAATACCACAAAGCTAGATCTACAACAATCCACTCGGTAAAACCGAAAACTCCAAGTTCTAAAGATGCTTAGAATCATGCAAGGAAGAAGATGGAACAAACAGAAATAAATTTGTTCAAGGTTCGACAAGGTGTACTTGCCTCTCTCTCTAATGGCTAGGGTTTGGTGGAAAAAGAAATGAATGAGGGTGAATGAGGAAGGAGAGAGAAAAAGTGGCTTATATAACAAGCTCAAGTGATCTCCACCATTCATTCCTCTCCACTCAATCTAAACCATACACCTCATCTCATAAAGAACCAAACTAAACCAAACCAAGTCAAAGTGGAACCGAACCTAATAAAACCAAATCCAAGTTAAAACCAAGTCATGGAATCCTACACTTAGGAAATTTTTAAAATAGCATACAAATCGATAAATACGAAATACGGCTCAAATAAACACGTATCCATATAAAATACCGATACAGTGATACAGGTCTCACAACTCTCCATACCTTAAAAAAATTTTGTCCTCAGAATTTCCTGAGGCTAGTCGAGCAAGATAACAAAACGAAAGCTCCAGGAAACTCAACAATCTCAATAAATCAAGCACGACATATAAGTAAAGTAAAACAATCAGTAATGTAAATAAATGCGTAAGTGGTAAATAAATGCACAAGAACAAATACAATCATGATCAAGAAGGGCTGGAGGCATATGGATCAATATGTCTCCTGAGACAGTTGTGTAGAAACCAACATCCTCGCTGGCCTAAGCTGATTCCTAAAAATAGATAAAGTCAAGCCTCAAGGTAAGTCGGTACCAATAACTTAGTTCAAGACATGACTCTATCCAGGACGTGTCATCGTAGTTGAAACAGATGCATGAACTTTATCACCTGTCTCAAGATACGAAGACAGAAGCGGCTGGCTGATCGGGATGGACTGGCATCTCTGCCTGCATGCTGAGACGGATCCTCCATAACTGGTCTGGCTGAAGAATGCTAAGCTGCCCTCGACAAAACACGAACAAGATAATCAGAAGGATCAAGAACAGTGCCCTTGAAAGTTGAATGACACAAGATCAAATCATGGGAACAGGAATGACCAACGATCAAAACAGATATCAAGTCAAGTATCAGAGATAGAGAATAATCCGAAGGAGATCAATAAGGATAATCGTGATTGAGATATCTAAACATGGTAACCCCCACAAATCTGAAAATCGAAACCTTTATGGGCTACCACTAAAACCATATCACGCCCCAGAACCAGAATACCGGAGAACGGGGGCAGACATAGCCAGCTACGCAATCCCAAAGTACGTTAATACTCTGAAATCACGTATAAGCTGTTAAGACATGAGGGTTACTCTACAAGCCATCATTCAATCCTATGGTTTAACAATCCTAGGTATCTCAATCTCAGGCAATTATACAAGAGCAATGAGTACAATTATCATACATACAATAGTAAGGCGTCCCGAACCATATATACATGAATGATCATGAAGCCAGTACCACAGAACTGATGACTAGCTAGAGTATTAGTCCTACATGATAAGGACTAGCTATAGTCTAGAATACACATATCATGTTTATGCCCGTAGGCTACAATATCAAGGAAAATACCAAAACACGAGCTAAACACGTGCTCGGGGCTAAACGTTACAAGAGGAGAATTTACATATCAGTGGGAGGATGAAGAAGAAACCCACTGAGGCACTCTGGCGCTCCGGCTGGCCACCGTCGAGTAGATGGTGCGGTAGATCCTTCGGGCTCTTCTATCAGAACCTGGCCATGCAAAACCAGTGGGGTCAGACCCCAAATAGCAAGTACCACAAAGGAGGCCGAACTATGAACTTAAAACCAGCAATCATAGGCAATCAACAGGGAGAGAAAGCAATAAGTAAAGGAGGATCAAGATTCGTGCAGTACCAATGCACTCATCCCGATCATAGGAAGACAGTAAGTAAATCATCATTTGACATAAGGTAAACTGGAGAACATGTTAAATAAATAGAGCTAGGCAATATACGAAAAGAGGACGAAGGTACTGTTTCGGAAGCCAGGTTACAACCCTTAAACCAAACAAGGACCGGGATTGTAACCCTTCGCCTGAACAGAACTTGGTCTCTGATCATTTATTGCTAGAGGTGACAATCATTAAGTGACAGTGAGAGAGTGACAATACAGAGTACAATACATTAGAGTGACAATCATTGCCACCATTATCCCGGAACAATTAGGAACTGGGTCTAGACAAGACTTAGACTGGAAAGGTGATATACGATGAGATAACCATGGGACTATTCAGATAACCAGGTTACAACCCGTAAACCAAATAAGGACGGGGGTTATAACCCTTCGTCTGAACAGAACTTGGTTTCTCCCACCATTTATCGGCAAGATAAAATAAGAAATCAGGACATGAAACAATCATGTACAAGATTAAGACAATACTAGACTGATTGAACCCCATCCAACAATCATGGCCAAACAATAAGTACGGCTTGATACTTTAACTAACTAGGGTTATCACAGGCCTAGTTACTAGCAAGATGTAAAGAGATTTCCAAGTCCAGTTACCCGCCTGCTGCTACCTGAGTGACCCCAGCAAAAGAAAAACAAGTATAGTAGATACACTGCAGTGAGATACATGTGTCCTAAAGAGGTACCCCACTCGACGGCGGGCTGGAAATGTGATCATCATGACAGATAGCTCCAAGTCCCATGTATATATATATATAAGGCCGGAATCAAATGGGCAACAGGTAACTGGGAAAGTCTCTACATGAACTACTGTATTATTCTAGTTATTAGCCTTAGCCATTTACAGTAGGTACCCCTTACCGTGGTACTCAGGGGTCCATGTCCTAGACATGATGCAAGACAAGACGGGTTCATTTGTACAAGCACAATCGCCCACGGTGTCCAGGTTATTTATACTTGTCATGTCAGTTTGCCGTCGCAACAACTTATCAAGATATATATAACAGGCCAGGTTTAGTTGTCAAGAGTGCGCCACGGCGGGCCACTATCAAGAATTATCATGTCAAGTTTATCATGTCAAGTTATCATGTCAAATTATCATGCCAAGAGTGCGCCACTACGGATCACTGGCATGTCATGTCAATTGTTAAAAGTGTACCACAACGGGTCACCATCGTGTCAGGGAATAAATTAATGGCACAAACATACAAGTGGTAATTAAATATTAGCAGGGCAAGGACGTGGACTCATGCGACTCAGAAAAATTGGGCCATATGCGGCCAGCAAGTCACTATCAATCATTACACTAATAATTCGAGTTTAGGGAAGTAATTTAGAATCACACATTATTTAATCATAATAATATAAATATAAAGACAAATAAGACAAAAAGATAGTGGGACCCACAATTAATGTAAGTATGCCATGCAGCACAAATTAAATATTCATGCAAGCAATCATGCGGCCAGCTACTGGTTTCCAAGCAAGAATGTTAATGCATGCTGATGCATTAATAGCTAACTTAAGAATTCCCATGCTTACTTAAGAATTCTCATGCATTAAGAATTCTAATGCATTATTAAATGCATGCATGTATTATTAAATGCCCTTCAGTATAAAGGCCATTCGGCCAGGAGTTATTTTCCTTATGCGGCCAACTTATTAGAAATGGTCATGCGGCTACTAAATGAAAATGAGCATGCAAGCTGCTAAATGCATGAAAGCTTATGCCATTTAGTTTAAATGGCCAAAGCAAATTATTGGTTGCATGCAGTTTAATTAATGCTAATGGTTATTAATATATCACTATTTCTATGCATGCAAAAGCATGCAACTAAAGCATGCAAATGCAACTTCTTACGTAGCAAAATGCATGCGGCCCATTAGTGAGTTGCCATATGCGACTGAGCTTTAGCTCCCCATGCGGCCAGCTACTGTACAAAAAATCATGCAAGCAAAATATACATGCATGCTTGCATTTAAATAATACATGCATTAATATAATGCATTGATAAAGATGTATAAGTACAAAATATATTTTGTACTCCCATGCGGCCAAGAACTGTTCCCTCATGCGGCCAACTAAATTGCTGATGACCCATGCGGCCAATAAATTGGCTTATGCGGCCTTGAAGTGGTTCCCTGCGGCCATTTCATGGAAATGCATGCAACAGATGCATGCAAATGAAATTTATGCAAAGAAATGCATGCAGGTTAGGGCTAATGCATATAAATGCATTTGCATGTAAGCCTTTTAAATATGCATGTTGTTATTATTAAACCATGCAAGCAAAAATGGCCAAGCAAGTATTTTGCATGCGGCCAGCAAAGGATTGTAAGGGGGGAGCATATGCGGCCATCTAAATTGTTTGAGCCATGCGGCCAACTAAATTGTTTGAGCCATGCGGCCAACTAAATTGTAGGAACAGTGGCCATGCGACCAGGCTAATTATACATGCGGCCAATGAGTAGGTTACATGCAAAATATAAGCAAACGTTTAATGCTAAAGATAATGGCAAATATTTAATGCAAGCAAAGCTAAAGCATGCATGCAAGCAATTAATGCTTGCAAGGCCATGTGGCCAAGAATGGCTAAGGCCATATGCGGCTAAGAATATATTGCTTATACGGCCAAACAATAAAGCCAATGGCCTATGCGGCCAAGAAATTGTTGCATGCAAAATTCATGCAAGCATGCAAGCAACTAAAATAAAAGGGCCATACAATTAATTAATGCTCATGCGGCTCAGAGCTAAGAATGCTCACGCGGCTCAGCAACTCAATGTTGCATGTAGCCAAAAGTGCAATTAATGGCTCCCACAGAGAACATGTCCTTGGAAATACCATGGCCTCCATGCTCCACCAAACAACAATAGGAACCCAAATCTAGACTTCCATGGGTCAAATTTGGGTAAAATAAAATTTTTTACAACATGGAACCATCAGTTGACAAAAATATACAAGTTTGACAGATCAAAACCCATGAAAACCGAAAATACCACAAAGCTAGATCTACAACAATCCACTCGGTAAAACCGAAAACTCTAAGTTCTAAAGATGCTTAGAATCATGTAAGGAAGAAGATGGAACAAACAGAAATAAATTTGTTCAAGGTTCGGCAAGGTATACTTGCCTCTCTCTCTAATGGCTAGGGTTTGGTGGAAAAGAAATGAATGAGGGTGAATGAGGAGGAAGAGAGAAAAAGTGGCTTATATAACAAGCTCAAGTGATCTCCACCATTCATTCCTCTCCACTCAATCTAAACCATACACCTCATCTCATAAAAAACCAAACTAAACCAAACCAAGTCAAAGTGGAACCGAACCAGATAAAACCAAATCCAAGTTAAACCAAGTCATGGAATCCTACACTTAGGAAAATTTTAAAATATCACACAAATTGATAAATACGAAATACAGCTCAAATAAACACGTATCCTTATAAAATACCGATACAGTGAGACGGGTCTCACAGGTGACGACATGAAATTGAATAAAGATTGGTAAGAGAATGATTAGAAATAGGGAGAACACGACATTTTGAGTTAAAGAAAACTCTTAAAGATTTTGTAAGGTTTCTAAATGTAATAAGGATAATGTTTGAAGATGGAAGTTAAAGAAAATGTGAATGTCAATTTTATAATGGAGAATAAGTTCTGTATGACATAGTAGTATTAGATTTGAGTAATACGATGAGCGTGATTTGAACAAGTTCAAGGGTTTCATAAACTTTGATTTAGAGGTTTCGGGTCCAATTTAGGACAAGGTAGAGGAATTTGGGTTTAAAGATGATTAAGTGGATAGTGTTGAGTTCTAACAAAGGGTATGCTTCATTAGTAGTGTTTTGGAATTAAGGTTATGTAACTACCACTTTTCTAAAATGAGTGTAATTTTGAACTTTTGTAAAATTGATCATGTTAGTCATTAAATAATAGATTTAAATCATGCTAAAGATTAATTGATGAATTTTTGATTAATTTAATAATATTTAAATTGAAGTATTGTGATTGTGTCCCTTACTAGTAAAACCTTAGAAACTACTCAGCCTAGAGACTAACCATGACCATGGAGACCTAGCCAATGTGATTAGATTAGTTCACCACCACTTTTTAGGCTAAGGGTATTTTGGTAATTTGTGAATTATTATTATTTATGAATTTTATTTAATTAATAATGTGCTCAGTGTTATATTAGGTCTAACCCTAGAATTATCCTAATCTTGATGTTTATCATGAACCTAGAAGCTTAGTTAGTATATTAGAATAAGTTAACCAAGTTCTAGAATATCTAGATATTATGTTAGGACTAGATATTCAGTGCAAACCCTAATTCTATTTGGGCCTTTACTAAAGAGGCTTGATTTCAACCAAAGGAAGGCCCCTAAACTAACTTGGACCTAACCCTAATCCTAGAGACACCCTTGGCCGGCCACAAGAAGGTCCCCTCCCCCTATATAAGATCATATTAGCCCCCTCTTGCCTCTTTTATTACAAACCTAACCCTATTTTGGTGTTCTTTCCCAAATTTGCCCCTTTCTCCAAATCACCTCTAAATTGAACCAAATCGATTACAAATCACTCCTACTGTGTAAAGGAGGTCTCTATTGGCTAGCTAGCAAGGATTGGAGCAATTTGACCATTAGAACTTGGTGGAGATCTAGATCTAAGGGCTTTTCATTGAGATCCAAACTCTCAATAGGTAATGATCACTAAACCCATTAAATTCCTGATTTCTCACCATAGATGCATTCAAATAGGCACCATACATCAGTAGGCCAAGTTTGGTTAGAAATCGAATCCATTTAGGGTGCGTATCGGAGGAGTATCGGAGAGATGTGTAAAGTGTTCGATAAAATGGCACATAGAAATAATTATTCTTAATTTTCTAAAATAATTACATGATTTTGTAGCTAATATTATGTAGATTACATTTCTTATCGACTGAGTCAATTTAGGGTTGTTCTGTGTCGGTTATTGGACACGGGGACATGGCAGCACATACTGTACAGGCTGTGGTGCGTGTTCTGCAGCCTCGAGTCCATGTCTTACCGGACACGATAAGAGACGACACAAAATTTGGTGAGTATGTTAGGGCAATGTCTGACCTCACACTCATGAAGTTTGGTTTGAATTCTTGGAGAATTCTAGGAGTTCTCTCCCACGTAGTGGTCTCTCGACTCACGCAAACACACTGTAAGCACCCACTGTTACGTACATGGACACGCGACACGACACGACTTGGACCCATTCTAGTTGGACACACATAGACCCTGATACCTAGTCTACCTACTGACATGCCTGTACGACACCTTGTTTGGACACATCATGTCCAATTGGACTCGACACACACGCACGCCCCCCCCTCTGTACACTGTTTTCTGATACATGTGATACTTGTTGTTTGGACACTGGACACGACTCATTTGGACACTTTAACACTATCCTAGACTCTGACACACTCACACACTCCCATATGACACACTCTGATAATGTGATACCATCTATATTATGCCTTGACACTCATCTGACATTGACACATTGGTTTAGTTGACACACCCACTCCTTCACACCCTCACACATTCGCTACTGCACCTCCGCATATCTATAGCCTTTGAGATGTCCTACATATAGGAGAGTTGAACAGTTTCACACTCTTAAATCCTGACCTCTCGAATCATGTCTAGGTAAGGATTAATAAGGGCCATATGAACATTACCATGTGTTTGCCTTCAGAGATCACTAGATATCCTTATTGCTTTGATGTCCAGAATCCTAGTATCAATATATCATACCTGACATTGCCTACATATTAACTAGTGATACCTTTTTGGTATCAGGACAGAGCCTGCCCTGTCCTTGAATAGTTATGAATGCATGTGATTGCACACACATAGGTTAGGATATGTCATACTTTATATACCTTATATAGTTATGCATATTATAGACATTATATACATTGAATGTATATGTTAGATGTTAGCTTCAATTAAGAAATTAGTATGGGTCAGTAAGGGGTTGAGTGTTCATGAGTGCCTTAGTGCATCTATGAGTTTGGGATTTGTCGTGAGTGTGTAGGAAGAGTAACTGTCAAATTTATAGTCAATGGAGAGGTTAATGAGTGAGCGTCTTGGCTTGGTTTGAGTTGCTTGGTTGCTCAGCATTCCTAACAGCAGCAGCAATGGAAAGTAGCCATAGCAGCAGTAGCATTTGCAGTAGTCTCTTGGCCTTGAGCTTATCCCTTTAGCATGCAGCAGCATGTGGCAAGCAGTAGGCAGAGCATGATGCAGTAGCTACAGCAGGGTAGTGCCCTTAGGCCATGGGTTTGAGTAATGTTAGTTAGTATCCTAATGTTAGCTTCATATATAGTGTGGATTAGATTTAGTTCAGTTAAGTTAGTATCTTAGGATTAGTGTCTTGATGTTATTTCATGATAGAATGTTAGCTTGGTTAGTAGTTAGGATGTGGGGTTGAAGGTATAGGTTAGTTGGGATATGACATACTTTGTATATGATACACTTATATATATATATATATGTTATAGATAAATGTCATGCTATATATATATATATATATATATATATATATATATATATACATAAAAATATATATATATATATATATATATATGTGTGTGTGTGTGTGTGTGTGTGTGTGTGTGTGTGTGTGTGTGTGTGTGTGTGTGTGCGCGTATGTGTGTGTGTGTGTGTGTTGTAGGAACGAAGTCGTAAAGCAGAATATTCTAGAGGGGGGTGAATAGAGTAGGCAGCGGAATATTGCTAATTAAAACTTGTTAGCAGTTAGATCACAGAAATAATATCAATAATCACAAAGTAATAACTGTAAAGAAAGGAGATCAGAAAGCAAACGCAAACACAGAGATTTATACTGGTTTTTCTCTTGTGAGGACTAGTCCAGTCGAAAGAACTCTAGCTTCCAGTAGAATCTACTATTGGAAAATCCCGCAAGTTTACATACGAAGTCCTTGCAACTTCTACAGACGCAAGCTTTGATACGAAGAACTCGACCAACTTCAGTTTTGAAGAGTCTTTCTTCAATCAAGCCTCTTATTACAATTTCTCTGAAATCTTCTAGACCGCACCATACCAGCAAATTAACTAGAGAATTATAACTGGCTTGGGATTTGAAAATGAAAGCTTTTTAGAAAACTCTTTGGAAGAAACATAAGCTTTTAGAAGATAAGAGATGAAAGTGAATGAGTGATTTTAAAAGGTCAGAATTCCTCTCTATTTATAGTTTTTTCAAAGGCAGAACTCTGGCAGAATTCAGACAGAATTCTATGTAACAATCCGCAACTGAAGGGAAACCAAGTTCAAAAACCATCGTTCAAATAACGTTCACCGTAGCCGAACTCTGGCTGAATTCTGTCAGGGTTGGTCAGGAATATTTTAAGAAAATATTTTTGGGGCTTTTTGAAATCCTTCAGAAGCTTTTGTAAATAAGAGATGTTTTTCAAAACATAGGTCTATTTTGAAAACGATTTTGGATAGCCTATTTGCCAGTACGACTCGGTGTACAATATATTCCTAGACTCAATAAAAATAAAAATTATATTACATAAGGAAATACAGTCTCGAGTGGAAAACATAGCTTCGGTCTTGAACTGAGTAGATATCCAATCTTGATCAGTGCCTAAGTGTCCAAAACGTCTTGAGTAAATATCTGAGTTGTTCCGTATAGCGAGACAGAGTTTGATCAATTATTAAAATCAGGTTTGACCATGACCAATGGGCCAACGATCTCCCCCATTTTGATAATTGACAAACCTTGACCGATATAAAATCTTTGGTCTTTATCAAAACAAAATTTACCGAGATAATGTACCAAAAAAATTTGTTCCTGTAGATTGTTTTTATCACATATTCTTACAAATCGAAGATGTTAGATCTTATTTTTCCCCCATTGTCACTTAGCAAAATAATTGCAAAAGAGAAAGCTCTCCCGCAATATATGCGTAATTAACAATCAGTAAAGAAACACAAAATTATGGATATATAAACACATTTATCACATGCATGGTATGAATGTCACAGACAGGAAAGAAAATGTGATAAGCAAAAAAAATTCACAGGTAGTTTAAATGGAAGCATAATAAAAGATAATGCTAGGAGAAATGCTAAACTTAATAAAATATGCTGAAGAAAGCATATAACATGTCCATCAGACAAAAAAGTCACAATAGAAATCATAACCAGATAAAAGTACTGATACTAGCTTGGAATGTCGGAGCATTTCCAAGTAAACAAAGACAATAATATCAGTCACAAAAGTACGACAAATCACATATCATCCTCATCATCATCATCATCATCTGTAGTGCCAGCATGTCCACCAGGTCCGGATGGACCAGCTCCAGATGTGCCGGCTCCAGAGGTATGTGGAGTAGCACTAGAAGTATGATACAAATCGTAAGTATTCCCTGGCTGGAACAGAGAGTGGACCGCCTCATCATCAATGCGATAACCTGTAAAACCCCTATTTTTGTTAATTATTTATTTATTTATTTTTTTAGACTTAAAAATGAATTTATGCAATGCATGGTTTTATTTAATTTTTTATGACCCGGTTTGGCCAATTCAGCCCGAACTGGGCCTGGACCAAATTTAAGCCCAAGTAGACATGTGGTGTGATCAATGATGACCATGGATGCATATTTTATGGGTGTAAAATATTTCTAAATTTATTTTAAGGTTTGGGAGTATATTTTCTAAATATTAATTAGTGGTACAAAAATTTACGTTTTTATTATTTAATAATGTGTTACAAAAATGGTACATTTTTCTGGGTCCAAATGAGGGTGTGTGGTAAAGTTCGCCCGTGGGAATAATTTTTATTATTTTATTATTACTAAAGTTATTTTTGGTGAAAATTTGATAGGCATTTTATTATTGTTGATATTATTTGATATTATGTGATATTATCATTATTGCATTTTTGGCAATTTAAATTTGTGTATATAACTAAAAATATATTTTAGATGCATCATATATATAGCTAGATAATATTAAACTTTATTAAAATTGGTGGAGATTTAATAAACATGTTTTCCTATTTAAATATTATTATTTTTAGTTGATTTATTAAGGATTTAAATTTTATGTATATGTAGATATGTGTAAATATATTAAATAATTGGATAGTGAATTTTAAATGATATTTGATTTTTTAAATAGATTTTTGGTGTATATATATATATATATATATATATATATATATATATATATATATATATATATATATATATTATATATATATATATATATATATATATATATATATATATATATATATATATATATATATATATATATATATATATATATATATATATATATATATATATATATAATATATATATTAAATATATATATATATATATATATATATATATATATATATATATATATATATATATATATATATATAAAGGGGTGGTCGGCCCCACCCGACCACCACACAACAAAGTAATAGCAGCTTTGTGCCCCCCCTTATTTCGTAGCAACAGCAGCTACTAAGGGTTGGCGACCCCCTTTAATATATAGTGGCCGAATATATATATGCCATATATATATATACTTTATATATAACAAAAGCAACCCACAACTACACCTGTTGCCGCCACCTTCAAACCCTAATTTCCTCTCTCCTCCTATCCTCCTCCCTCTCCTCGGCGTGCGTGCCAGTCTCGTCCGGAGCGACAGCATCCCCGTCTCTCGGTCGTCACGACGACGACAACAACAACAATAGATTCTCCACTTTAAGGTAATCCACTTTCCCAATCGATTTCTCCTTCAATTGTAATCCGATTGTAGATCCGTAAATTCGTGTATATAGCCCACATGATCCTCTTTCATCACCTTCAAATATATTTATTTATTCGACAATAAATTTCAGTTTTAATTAAATTTAAAATCTCGAAAAAAATCAGTTTTTATAAAACTTAAAACCTCCGGTACGAGGTACGTCCCGACAAACCGGACGACCCCGTCGCAAACCGAAAGTACCGAAAGGTCCGTATCGAATTTATGGACGTGCGAAAATTGACGGAATTCAAATTGGTTGCGTGTGCGCAACGAATTTGGTCCGTATCCGTCGCATTTTTGCGTACCGGGCATTTTCCAATTACTTTGTGCACACTCATCAAATCGCGACGAAACTTGCGCCATTGGACTCGAAATATTTTTCTGGTCCTGTATGCCAAGTTTGGTCCGATTCCGAGACCGTTGGTCGGGACGCCATTTTTGCGGGCCTACAATCCCTACTCAACGGGTGATTTTGTGCACAGCCCACCGAATCCTAAAAATTGGACATACCGTTGGGTTCAGTCTCATCAAAACAAATTCGTAGACATATAGTTTGACGACTTTAGAGATCCGTAGGTTCTGGCGCACATTTCGGTGCAAAGCGGGTCAAACGACGACACCGTTTTGACCCGAAATTACGATTTTGCCCCTGTTCCAGAATTTAACTTTTGGGACAGGCGTTTCCTAGGTATATTTTTTATTTCAAACTCGTTCGTGATATTTGTTGCAGCATCCGGAGTCATCTGCAGGGATTTGGCTTTTCTTGCTTTATTTATTTGCTGGTTCGAGCTACTGGATTATTCCCTTTTGCACATAACCTCAGGCAAGATACCTTGCCATTATACTGTTTATATTTAGTTTGCATTTTATTACATATCACTAGTTCAGTTATTTCCAGTTCTTACTGTTCTTGATTTACTGTCTGCTCAGTGATATTAGATATACTTTGTTATTATCCTTTGATTGCATGTGAACCTAGAGTTAAGGGACTACCTGTCTGTAGTGTATTGCATATACCTTGACACAGTTGTACCACGAGGATGTGTGAGATGAGTAGCATGTAGAGGTTCTTGTGTGTGGACTGATCCCCCTATGCGCATGCGATAGGGCTAACTGCTAATAGAGGCATGTTAGGAGACTTAGCAGTTAGTAGAGGTATGTGAGACATGGATGTGACTCTGCTAGGCATTGGATGGGAAGAACAGTTCCTTAACGTATGGGCCAAGTATGCACTTCCCTATTGCCGGTTATCTCCGCGGAAGATACGGTCCTGGATCCTGATACTGATTTACTGCTGGCCTCTGACATTCGATGAATGTTATGCTTTGAGGTCCCTGGTATCCTGATGGGCCATACCTGAGATTACTGCTACTGAGCCAGAGTGCCCATGCGTTGGAGGTTTGTTCTTAACTGCATAAACACTGTAGTACAGTTAGATTACCATATTGTCGTCTTGTCACTTATTTCAGGTTTGTGACATATTATATATTCAGTTTATTATGGCATGTTCTTTGTGTATCTTGTTACGTCCCTCTGAGGACCTGGTTATCCCTCCAGGTGTGTGCTTCTGTGATTTTACAGGTGTTCTAGCCAAGGCCGTGATCTTCTCCATCCTTTCGAAGAGGATTGCACTTGGCTCGTCTTGTTATTTCATCTATTCCTTTTTGTATATTTTATTTGAGATAGTTGGCAGTGGACTTTGTCTCCGCCCAACGATTGTATATATAACAAATTCAAAGTTGCTTTTATATCATTTATTTATTTAGTGGATGAGATTTAGTTATTATGGTTCTACTAGCATTTTACAGCTTATGTATACATACGAGTTTCCATATATTGGAGTATACTTCGTATGTATACAGCTGGCATGTCGATGTACCTAGTCCTACGTATTTTGGGACTGGGGCGTTACATGTTTTTGTGGTGGCCCATGCAGGTCGAGTTTGTCACTTCGGTTACGTTACTTTACCGTTGTGAACTTGCAACATAGGATTAGAATTATAGGAATCTCATCCATAGAGCTTGACCTCTTTCCTTAGCTTCGAATTCCGAACTCTCGTTCAACATCCTTGAATTGCATCTTGCTTGATTCCTTTCTACCGTTGATTCTTATTTCGTGCTTAGTGTCAACTAGGAAGATGACTACACTAGTATATGCTCATAGGTCAAACACATGGCTAAATTGGTCATATTGGTAATTGGAATACATTCAAGACTCTAATTGAGTTAAAAAGGCTTTAGTGTAATTTAATGATTAGTAAATTGTAAAGTAGGATATTGCCACAGAAAGTTTTAATTTTAAGATTTATAATTAGTAAACACCAGAGGATTTATAGAATTTCATACTTGGTTTAAGAAATTGATTGGCTTTTTGAGGTTTGATATTTATGAATTATTGGATTATAGCTATACATCTTTGCACAAGTATAAAATTGATTTGCTTTTCGAGTTGTGATATTTATGAGTTTTGGGTGTTAGATATACATCTTTGAACAAATATAAAATTTATTTGATTTTCGAGTTTTGGTGTTATAATTTATTGTATTATAGTTATACACCTTTAAACAGTTATAAATTGGTTTGAACATGATCTTAGCTTTTAAAAAAATGGCCATAGGAATTATTTAAATTTGAGTTGTACAACTTGCAATTTTCGTGTTTAGTAAATTTTGAATTTTAAGTGGAAGTAATGACGGTTAATTTTGGTTTAAAATATTTGAAAGTTATGTAAACGATTTTTGAGAAATTTTATTTTAAATTGTGCCCTATGATTGAGGATTTACAAATCTATTTGGATTTTTTGGTAAAAAAAAAGATTTTGAGTGATAAGATTATTTGAAAATTTAGTTTAATGTGGGATTGCTAATATTAAAATATTTTTTTTAGGAGAATTTCGAAGGATGTGATGGAAAGTTATTTTGATTGATTAAAGGAAGTTACCATTTAAAAGTTTTGATTTTGTTGGAATAACTTAGCATGAATATAAGTTAAAATTGATGAGAGCATTGAGCTTAATTTTGAGATTGCTTTTAATATGCTAAGAGTTTTATTATGAGTTATTTAAAATTTTAGAGTGTTAAATTTTTTTGATTGATTGTGAAATTTTTATAGGTTCATAAATTATGAATTCTTGAGTTAAATATTTTAATTCAAATGTTAATTTTGGAAAAAGGTTAGTAGTAACGTGAAAAAAAAATTGCTTTGAGATTTATGAAAGCGATTTAAATTTTTTTATGATGAATTTGAACGGCTTGGAGTAAATACAAATTTTGGGTGGTTTATTTTTGAAAGTTTAATTTTGAAACTTTTGGAGGAAACTGGAGTTAAATTTTAAATGGTAGGCCATCAAGATAGCTCCAATTAGATAGATGTACTCCACACTAATTGCCATGTCACTCATAACCATGATAGTAGTATGTACACAAGTGTTGTTAGTCATCTACCAAGCTATGTGACTGTATTTCCACCTTGACGTACTCGACCTTCATTCAATTCTATATCTTTTAATTGCGACCTTCCAACCCATTTGCAATTTGAACAATGAGTTAATGGTTCCTTAACTGTATTCATCTCGAAGACTATCTTCTCTCCGGAATTGTGTTCCCAAATTATTTTTACTAGATTCTTTAATTAATTTTATTCATGCTTTAACTTGAACTTCTTTATTTTGTGCATTAATTATCATCTTGTGAACTCCCACTTTCTATTTTTGATCTTCTGGCGTCCCTTACCGTGACTTGGATATTTGGAGTACAACACTAGACTCTTCCTTCCAACACATTTTATATGTAAGACCTAGACAAGTCCACCTTCATGTAGATATATCATGTCCCACTAAAACACGTCTCCTTGTCCTCTATTTTCTTGGTATGACTTTCTGGTCGAAATGGCTAAACTATAACCTTTACCATGATACCGATATATTTTGACCACGGATAGGGATTCCATCTCGATTTAATTCTTTCGACCGATATGTGATTTTGTTCTACTTAATTCCGTAAATGCTTAAATTTGTGCTTTATCTTGATTGCTTGACCCATTGTCCCATCACACTACTAGATTAACTCTTGTAAGTTGGGTAGAATATCCCACCACCTAACAAAATTTTTTTTCCTTGTGAACCACATTGGTAAGTTCACTTAGACTAACTTCAGAGGACCCTAACTTAGCTAGTCAACCAAGCCAACTGCACAGGCCCAAACTTCGGACGGAAATTAGATTTTAAAAGATCTTGGGCTATTTAAAATTTTCTTCATCAGTACCTCCCTTGCTCATATTTTGGCCATCTCATGTTGCTAATGTAGCTTCAGTTTTGCAAGCTTATTTCGTTATCAAGCTTGATCATGACATATTTTATTTGGGTGCACCCATTAACATATTGTCTAATCAGAACCGGTGCATGATGGTCTGATCAACCTATTGCACTTTGGTTCGCCTATCACATATTATTCTACGTAGATGGAGACATAGTAAACTTGTCTAAAAGCCTCATCCGCGACAGCCTTGACAATTCTCTTTTAAAATTATTTTCGCCGCCTATGAAACCCGCATTTTGTACTCAATATATAACACCGTCTTTGAAACCTTGTTGTTCTTGTCTCTTACTCATTTTGGAAAGACAAGGCACTGTACTTGCTAAGATAGACTCAAGGCATCATCTTTGGTTGCCCAATTGGTTAATTATACACAAATGTAGATAGCCACCGACCGACTCTGTGGCTATATCCTTGCCTTTAACTACTCCTTATTCTCAACCCTAGAATTGTTATCGTGCCTTCCAATTATTCTTGAGCACTCGAGAGTGATTCTAATCATCATCACTTAATCAAACCCGACCAAGACGATTAATATCCAGTTCTCCCTTAAGGAATCA
>JANAVB010029736.1:0-56674 GCA_029216955.1 Iris pallida
CCCATAAAGGGTGATTCATGAATTGATTCGTGAAGGCTTGGTGATCATGAGAGTACATGAGTCACTAGCTGATTTTCGAAGATTCATGATAATAGAAGCAGGAGATACATGATGTAAGTGAAACATACGAGACAAGAGTATCTGATGCTCCCGAGAGGGATAACATCTCATGAAGGGATCCATATAGTACTAATCCGTGTTACCAACGTGTCAGCATCAAGTAGAATAATCTAAAGTAGGAAATATAATTCTAAACAAGATATAAAATGATCAGAGAATGTACTCGCCTTGATTTGATTGGAGTCGACGTACGCGACACGAACGTGTCGACACGAGGTAGGTACAATGCTATGCTCCACAGAGGGTCCCAAACGACGACACGGACAGTCCCAATGAGTCCATAATAGTCCAAATAGTCTAGTTTGGTATATAAAAGTCTAAAATCAGGGTTTGGTACGATAATCAATCAAGAAATACGAAAATGACTATCATAGTCACGATTTATGAATAAAATATATATAACTAAATATATATATATAAGAAATTATGGAAATTATTTGTAAGGTCAATATATATATCACAAGTATGCCATATTCAGATAATAGTTGAAAATTGAAAAGTAGTAGTCCAATAATTATTTTTAGGTACCAAGAAATATTCACATTAAGTAGGTAAAATACTATAATAATAATTTAGGTCAAAACTTACTAATAATATTTTAGAAATATTATTATATATTTTATATAATTTTCTAAGTAAGTGATTATGTTAATATAATAATACCAATAAAAATAATAATGAGACCAAATTATATACATTACACATAAGTATCTAAATATTTATATTAATAGCAAAACTAATTAACTACAACTGTTTACAAAAATTTTCCTAAATATAAATTAATAATTAATCAATAATCATTAATAATACTAGTAATAATATTACAAATAATACTTTTAATAATAATAATAATAATAATAATAATAACAAATAATAAAATAATAATAATAATAATAATAGTACTACCATCATTATATACTATATATATAATTAATATATAAACTAATATACATTATATATAAAATAATATAATTATATATAAACTAATATACATTATATTATATACTAATATACATTATATTATATACTAATATACATTATATTATAACTATATATATTATATATAAACCAATTTACATTATAATATAAACTATATATTATATATAAACCAATTTATAATATAAACTATATATTATATATAAACCAATTTATAATATAAACTGTATATTATCATTCTAACAGGGGCTAATCCCAAACCTCAGAGGAAAGAAATGGAGAGGGGGGTTTTCCAATGGAGGAGAGCTCACAGCGGGATTCTCGGCGGAGGGTGCCGGCGGAAGCAGCCGGCGGAGGAGCTTCTGGCACGGAGCAGCACCGGCGGAGGGGTACTGGCACGGAAGATCGCGCCGGTGGGCGGGTCTCGCCAAGGGGCGGCGACGGAAGGACGCGGCCAGGAGGGCGTAGGCCGCGCGAAGTGCCGGTCAGGCGGCGCTCCGGCAGAGGCGGCGGAGGATCCGGTCAGGTCTTCTCTCTCACTCTCTCTCTCTCTATGATTGGTTGTGGTGGTGTAGGCGACCGAGGTCGAGCCGAGGAAACGGCCGGGGGCATGTCGGTTTTGATGGTGGCGGTAGCCGAAATGGATTGGGATGGTTCTGGTGGTTGTTTTGTCGAATGGGAGGCGGCGGATCTGGTGAATGACGGTGGCGCTGGCTCTTATGGTGGCGGTCTGTGGCGGTTCGGGTGGTGGTGTTGGATGGTGTTGATGGTGGCTGTGGTGTGGGGGCGCTGGTGGTGGACGATGGTGGCGGTCGAGGATGGGAAGTCGGAATGGTCGTTTTGGCAGTGGTGGCGGCGGGTCAGAGAGATCGGGAATGGCCGGAACCAATAGGTTCGGCCAGGTCAAAAATTTGGGGGGGCGGCTGCTGTAGAATAATTTTAGGGTTTGGAGATTTGTGTATGTGGGTTTTGGGGAAGTGTGCTACTTATAGGAAAAGTGGGGAAAACCCTAGAAATGTATATGTAATAGAGATTAGGAAATTATTAAGGAAAAAACTAACATACTAACATAATGCTAACTGCTAACTAATTTATCTGCTAATAATTAGTACTAAATAATATTAGCTATAATTTAATGAATAAATTACTAGTTAATACTAATTTAACAAATGGCTAATTACAATTTAGCCAATATTTTTAAAGACTTAAATAATACTATTTTATTCACTAATTTTATGTATATATATAAAATCAACAATCATTTATTTAGTAATAAATATATTTTGAAATTCATAACTCGATAATGTTTTCTTTGTATTAAACAATATTTATAACTTATTGATTCAAGAAAATTGACAGAAAAATTCCAATAGGATAAAATCGCTTAAAATAGTAAACCAAAGCCAACAAGGACCGATAGCAATCACGGTCAAATTCGTTTTCCCAAAAATTAGAATTTGTACGCTCTTCGAGATTCAGAAAATTCAAAGTTTTAAAAAATATAAAATAAAATAAAATAAAAGAAGAATTTAAGAAATCAATTAACGGAGGTTACATTAAAACAGTGAGGAATTGGCAAATTCAACCAAACGCACGAAGTGAAATGAGGATTTTTTCCTTCTTCCATTTTAGAAGAAAAAAATTGATTTTAAAACTCCAATTTATGGCAGGCAAGATTTATTGTTCATGTCACTTCATAATAAATCTTATCCGCATATCCACACACCAAGCACGTGAGGTGCTCCCACATCAAAATTTATGTCACTTCACGCCTCCAAATCCGCGAACCAAATAGCCTCTTACGTGAAAGTGACTTCTTACCTACTAAAAGTATAATGTGTATACTTTTAATTTTCACGTTAGTTCTTATATACTGAAACCGACTTTCAGCATTTGGATGCGTGATATTTTTGTATTGTGGAAGTGAATAAGTATACACTTTTGTGTTTGAATTTTAAATATGAAGGAGATAAAAAAAAGTGCGTCATAATAAAAAAATAAAAAAATTAATTATATAAGTAAATTAGTACAAATTTTTAACTTGCTTTTAAATTAAGTATTAATAATTGATACCATTGTTTCGTTTTACTAATTAATTATAATAAATTAAATAATACAAGTATTATAATTATTAATTATCTTAATTATTAAATATTAAATAGTATTATAGAGTATTTGATATCTATGTTGCACAAATATGAATATGACACGACGCGATTTAAAAAACGACGAAACAAATATGACAATGATTTGATATGTCTTCAATAAATTTTAGAGTGTTTGTGGTGTGTTTGAAATATTTTTGGTTTGTGTTCGAGGACATGGTACAATTTTTTCAATATTTGTGCTTACTAACTAAAATTTATGTAATTTATTAAAAAATAATATTTAGTTAGATTTATAATCAAGTATTATTACTAATTGTAACGTCCAAGTCTCAGAATATGTAGGACAATGAGTATGTAATATGCCAGCTACGTATCAAGTGGACTCTAGTCCAGCTCGAATACGTATAATCTATCTTGGTTTTCTAAATCTATCTATCAAATCAAGTAACATATATATATATATATCTCAATCCACATAATGTATAATATAAAGAATAAACAATATATGACATGGTCTGCGGCCCAATAACATATATATTTGATTAGACCTGAAGAACAATATAGGTCTGTAAAACTAGGTTAAAGAGCAAAATGCAAGTAATGGATAAAATATGAACTCACGGTAAATACATGAATCGAAAATAGCAATACCACCATGATCAACGAACTACACAAGCTCATCAGCAGACAAACACCCAAGACACCGTGTCGTGGGTCAAGGACAAATGAGTAAATAAATACTAGAGGTCTGCTACAGAGACAACGACAAACTAGTAGAATAACAACCAAGATCCATATATGGATACGAGGCCAAACTAGTAGAATAACAACTAAGTTCCATATATGAAAACGACGCCAAATGAGTATATATATATATATATATATATATATATATATATATATATATATATATATATATATATATATATATATATATATATATATATATAGCCTGATATGGCGTTAATGTTATCCCCACCCCATGTCTAGTACTAGCAAGTCGAGTCGAGTCAAAACACGATAATTTCAAGCACAACTAACGAGTCATGTATTTTATCACAGAGTCCAAACTACGAATATATTATGTATGGCTCAGTATCATGATCTTGTCAGAGTCCTGAGATCTATCGTGTCAGTGGAACACGAATAAGATGCATCGCTATGCCTAGTGTTGATACCTGATATCTATATGCTGATATCGGCACCCAAATACCTCCGGACGCTGCGTATCATCGCTAAGGTGGGTGGCTCCGATGAACCTGTCTTTGCTTAGCCTGCATACATAATAATATGGACGGTAACGCTAGATCACTAGGCGATAATCCCTGCATGCTAATAAAAGAACTTAACGCATCTAGCTAAGGGAATAATCACATCTTGTACCGCTTTGTGTAGAATATGGAAATAAACTTAGGATTTCACTTAAACCCTCGCACTGCACTCTATGCTCGTGCCAAGGCACTGCTTACGTTTTAAGTAGATTTTCTTATGCGCTTAATTATGTATGAAATGCTTGTCACTTAGATCGTACCCCAACTTGAGGCACGACAAAGTTAATGGTTCATTGAATTGAGGCAGGAAGACTATCGATATAATCGTTCCTAATGGAAACATGGAATGACTTCAGGACCGTTGTGTTTTCCATAAAGAAATTCTCTTTATTTGTTGTTTTTCTGGGAAAATTACAATTGTAGGAATCCGATCTAGAAGACGATCGCTTTATCCCTTGGACTATGCGAAGAAGAAAAGCTCTCAAAATTTTGACAGTAGATATCAATGTATCTGTACAATGAATAAAAAAAAGAACTCTATTTATAGAGTCAAAAATAATAATTGAAAAGATAACTGTCTTCACAGCCTGTGCTTAGTTGAAAATTACGCAGGATTTAACATACGCAAGGCTGTGAGCAGTTACTGGACATGGCCTGTAACTGTTGGACACATGGCAATCATGCATGAGTCGTGTGCAAGTTACAGGACACGCAGGCGAGAGATCAGTGGCATGGATGCCACGTACTCCAATTTGATGAAATCCACGCAGACTTGTTGAAAACGAAATCCACGCGAACTCGGTGTAGAAAGCTTCAAAATCCACGCAAACTTGGGGCAGGAAGCTTCAGGATCCACGCAGACTTCGAGGCAAAGAACTCAAAAATCCATGCAAACTTGAGGAAGAAAACTTCAGAATCTACGCAAACTTGAGATGAAGATCACAAATACACGCAGACTTGAGATAGAACTGCCAGCTGTCTTGATTCGGCGTGTCTCGACTGACACAAAATCTCTGACAGTGATTACTTTGTCAGTCGCATTAAATGACAAGAAACCCTTTTGGTACGCCAACTTGACAAAGGCTGAGTCTTGCTGAAGAAGATTTCGAAAATCACGCAATAGACGGCTGTGATCTCTCGAGTTCTGTGCATACGTGGCATACGAAGAGACGTTTCTCGACTGTTGTGTTGTCAGTCATTATGATTTTGACGTATGGCTGAGCTGTTTCTGCGTGACTTCTAAAGGAGATGGCCAGGCAGAACTTTAGCGTATCTTTTGTGCTGCTTCTTGGATCACTCTGCGTGACTTGTTCTGATCAACTCAGCGTGACTTCATTTTTGAGGCCTACAAAACTCCCTTCAAAGTTTTCGAAAAATGATAAAATATTTTCGAAATACTTTGAAATAGAGATGATGAAATGAGTTAAAGTCACGCTGAGATGACTCCAAAATTTTTCGGAAGTCGAAAAGACTTCGAAGTTCTTTGAAAATATCCAAATGAACTTATTAAATGTCATAATGACTCTTCATTCTCCGAGACTGATTGTATCCAATTTATGGTGGAATATGAACCGTCGGCGAGCTCTGTTATATAAACAGGGAGAAGATTCATTTTTAATCTTCGTCTTACGTTAATATGACACCAAAGGAAGAAGCTGAGGAAGAAGCACGCAAGTTGGGCTTTTGTTCCCATGGTGACCCTACTTTTGGGGGTGAAGAGCCAGAGCCCCTTGTCTTCGAGCTCAAAGATGATCCTTTGCAACTAGCCAAGAATTTCTTGAGCTATTTTGGCTTGGATGGCTCGTCCTCTTCTGATGGGCGCAGCTTCATAGAGCAGCGTGAAATGTTTAAAGCTCTGTTGCACTGTCTGGGAGTTAGGAGCGTAGAAGAACTAGGCACCAAGCTCAGTCGCTCTGGAAAATAGAGCGTGACTTTTATGCTTTTGTTGTACTCTTTTTGTCTTATCTTTTGTAAGGCCATCAGTGCCTGTCTTGAAGAATGTAGTACAACTTTTGCTTTGAACAGCGTGCATTAATGAAGAATGTTAATTAGCACTCTTTGACTGTTTCCAATATTCCGCTGTCTTCCAAAGCACACGTGTCATTCATTCCATAGTTTAGGAGCGCTATTTACGTGGATCTTTTCCAAGAATAGACTTGTACTTTGTCCTTTAAATAGGCAGCTGAGTTTCAAAGATACTCATCTCTCATTCTTCTTTTCTGAGAACGAAATTTTTGAGAGATTTCATTCTCAAAACAGGAAAGCAATGCCTTCTAATGTTCGATTTCTGCATACTGTATCAAACATGAATTTGCCAATCCTTAGCACCAAACTTGAAGGTAAGTCCAGTATAGTACGCGTACTATTTTTGCTGTTGAAGATAGGCTTTCTGTTTCTTGTTTCTGATTTGAACAATACACGCCTATCTCTGTTTGATAAATGCATACTGAATGATTTCTGTTGATCTTTCTGCAGAAACTTGGCTGAAAATTTTCTTCAGAACTGGCATTGGTGATGTGGATGCTGTGGAGAATATCCTGCTGACACCAACATCAGGGAGCTCATACGCTTTTGACGCGTACATCAGACAACTCAGAACTCTTCGTGGGATAGAAGGGTCTTCCTTAGATGGTAGGAAGAGCCTTTATACACGAGAGTTGGATGGTGGAGTCAACTCTACCCCGAGAAATCGGGTAGTAGAGTTCCTTTCACGGGAGAACTAGGAATTGTATCCCAAGGTTGGATACATTCCTGTCTTCCTTGAGAGGTTACCCCCATCCACCAATTGTATTGGCAGCACCACGACTTCGGGCTGCCATACTCTGTGGTTCTCCTCTCGTCTGAGAGAGAAGACCAGAGTTTGATTCCTGCTGATCTGGTCGTGACTGAGACCCAGATAGTCAGGAATTGCCACCAACAACGAACCTGACGGAGAAGGTCCGACGGAGAAGATCCAAAGAAGAAGATAGATCTCTATTAGGTTATCGTTGTGGTGTAGAATAAAAATCCAAGATTTGTAATAGATTTCCATTATGATTTGTAGGAAAGTCTAAGAAAATATAATAGACTTTTTGTGGTGAAATGGGAATGGAAATGACAATTCTTCTATGCTCAATGATTTGTATTTGTGGATGAATTGTGGACATGATAGATAATAAAATCTTCTTTTCTGTTCTAGAGTATATGATATTATCAGAGGTATTATGGACGTGATAATATATAGGAACTCAAAAGAAAATAGATTGATTTCTATGCAGAGGTCAAAACATGACAAATGAGTAAGCAGATTCGGAATTGATTCAGAGGTTATGAAAACGTGATCAATAACGAATCCCCACTTAATGAATTGATAGAAGATTATGAACGGATGAACCGTTAGGAAATGAATGGATGAACCATCGGATGAACGTAATAGATGAACGGATGAAATGAATATCGGGAAAGAATGCGTCCCTTCGATCCTTGTAACCATATGCCTATAAATAGAGCATATATTTGAGTAGAAGGATCGTATTTTATCCACAATGTCTTCTGAAGAGAATACAAAGAAGGCTGAAGTCGCCCCCGAAGCTACTGAAGGTGTTAAAGAACATCCACCTCCGCAGAAGAAGGAAATGGGCGAAAGCTCGTCTACTCCCAAGCCGCCGAAAGATATCCTGGACTTCCTGGTCGAACCAGGAGAAACCGAAGAAGAAGAAGCAATAAGGCTGGCTTCTTGTCAATTCTTGGTGCGGTCAGGAAAAGATGTACTCAATTCTTTTGCTGATTATGTATGTGGTCCTCGTCCCAAATATGAAAGGGATTACAGTGATCTTCCATGATGATGTACTCTTTTTCTTGAAGAATTTGTCTCAAATAAACTCCGTTTAAGGAAACTTTGTTTACGATATATCCTTCCCACTTTATATTTTTGCCTTTATTCATTGATCTTTTGACTCAGAAATCAGAAAGACTAAATATCATTTTCATAAATATGATATTGAGATAGAAAATTCAGAGGTAATATGGACATGATTTTCTGGATATCAAATTTGTTGAGAAAACGATACAAAGTAGAATACCTATCTCCACTGGGGATAATAGATATCAGAATGATTCTTCGGAAAGAACAATGAAACAGCTGGAGAATGATGGGAGGACAATCTTGATAGAAATATTAGACGTAATACTTCTTCAAGAATTTGTTGTTGATGGGCATCATAGTGGCTTTACCATCTAGAGTAGTGAGTTGATAAGCCCCATTAGAAAAGATCTTATTGACAATGAATGGACCTTCCCATTTTGCATCAAACATGCCCTTACTCATGTGTGTCATAGTCATCGGGCGTCTGACAGTAAGCACAAGTTCTCCTTTCTGAAATGTTCGAATTCTGACTTTCTTGTTAAAAGCGCTTGAAATTCTAGCTTGATAGAATTTAATATTTTGTTGAGCATATAACCGCTTTTCATCCAGAGCCTCCAATTCTTGAAGTCTAAGACGATCATTATTTTCTGAGGTAAGTTCATTAGCGATTGCTATCCTTAAAGAAGGAATTTGAATCTCTAATGGGAGAACAGCCTCAGATCCGTACACCAGAGAGAAAGGTGTACACTTAGTAGCATTACGGACTGTAGTACGATAAGCCCACAAGCATTCACCAAGCTTGTCACTCCAATTACGTTTGTTAGTGGAGACAAACTTCTTTAGGAGTTTGATGATAGTCTTGTTGAAAGCTTCTGCCAATCCGTTAGCTGCTGGATTATATGTGGTAGAAGCCACATTATTGATCCGATGATCGTCACAGAATCGAGTAAATTTCTGGCTGACGAACTGTGGTCCGTTATCATGAACAATACGTCGAGGAACACCAAATCTGTAGATGACGTGGTGCTTAATAAAGCTGATGACATTAGATATCTTAACTTCAGATAAAGGAATGGCTTCGGCCCATTTGGAGAAGTAATCGGTTATTGCGAGAATGAACCGATGACCTTTAGATGACGGTGGATTGATCGGGCCGACAATGTCCATGCCCCAAGCTTCGAAGGGCCATGATGCTGCCGTCGAATGTAGAAATTCCGAGGGTTGATGAATAAAATTCGCATGGATTTGACAAGCTTTACACTTCTTTGCGTATTCGATAGCATCAGATACCATGGTGGGCCAATAATAACCCATACGTCGAATACGGTCTTGAAGTTTTGGTCCTGGATGATGTGCTCCACAAATTCCATTATGTGCTTCACGAATGATTTGTTGAGCCTCGTCACCGGCAACACATCGAAGGAGTAAACCATCATAAGCTCGACGATATAAGGTCTTTGTTGTATGATTGTAATAGAATCTGAGTGATCGTCGTCTGATAGATGCTGCCTCACTCGGATCATCCGGAAGAATATCATATAATACGAGATCTAAGAAAGGAAGTCTCCAATCTTTATCCGTATTCTGATTCTCAGTCGAGTTACTGAAGATGAATTCCATGCTGGAATCAGATGAAGATGACATCGATTTACGACTGAATCCAAATCCTCTTGTTGTGTTGACGTCATGAGATGTTGATTCTTCAATGTCAACTGGACGTCCTAGAGTCAAGTTATTTTCAAGATGAAATAATTCTCGATTACGAACAACAATCATTTGTTGGGCATCAGCTTCTGTGTTACATGCTCGCCTAACATGTTCAATGAAGAATTCTTCAAACGAAGAAGCCATAGATATAGCTGTTTTATGATAAGGAACCAGATCTTGATGGCGAACTTCATAAGTACCCCTGATCTGATTGACAATGAGTTTAGAGTCTCCGTACGCCTCCAAATGTTGAATATTCAAATGTTTAGCGAGAAGACCAATAAGTAATGCGTTGTACTCAGCTACATTATTTAAACACGGCTGATCGAGAGAATAAGCTCTTTGGATGGCAAGACCTTCTGGCGATACAAGAACAATTCTAACTCCAGCGACAATATCGCCATTAGGACCAATTCTTGATGCTCCATCAAAGAATAGACGCCAAGTAGGATCTTCTTCAGCAATTTGATTTGAATCTAAGACTTCATCTGGGATTTCATCATAGAGTTTTGAATTTTCTGGAATTGAGTGAGCAGCCAGAAAATCAGCTAAAGCTTGTCCTTTGACTGATTTCTGAAGAATATAGTGCATGTCATACTGAGCAAGTAGGATTCCCCAGTTAGCCAATTGAGAATTCAAAACACTGGGTTTCTTCATCATGATCCGTATAGGTTGATCCTGGAGATGACATAAATAGTCTGGCCAATGATATAATGACGTGTCTTTTGGACAGCAAACATCAAGGCTAGACATTCTTTTTCAACCGGTGAATATCGAGGTTCAGCTCCGGTCATAGTGCGGCTGAGATAATAAATGGCTTGTTTATAGCCATTTTGATTCTTTTGAGCGAGTAATGCACCCAATGAATGACTCATTGCTCGAGTATAGAGGAGGAACGGTATTCCTGAGACGGAAGGTACCAATACTGGAGGGCTCATTAGATATTGTTTTATATCATCGAATGCTTTCTGACATTCATCATTCCAGACAAAAGAGACACCTTTCTTCATAAGTTTGTTGAATGGTCTGCAGCGTCCTGATAAATTAGAGATGAATCTCCTGATATAAGCGATTCTTCCTTGAAATCCTCGTAGCTCTTTTAAGGTGCGTGGAGGACGCATCTCTTGGATGGCTTTGATCTTCTCGGGATCCACGTGTATACCTTTAGAGGTAATGACGAAGCCGAGAAATTTACCACTAGAGACGCCTAAGAAGGACTTAGTAGGGTTCATCTTTAATTGATGCTTACGCATTAGATCAAATATAGTCTTCAAATCTTGGATATGATCCTCCTTTTGTCGACTTTTGACTGCAATATCATCAACATAGCATTCGACTATTTTTTGCAAATGTTTACGGAATATAGTGCTCATAGCTCGTTGATAAGTTGCTCTGCATTCTTGAGACCGAATGGCATAACTGTATAACAGTATGTACCAATCGGCGTTCTGAAAGAAGTGTGCTTCTCGTCTTCTGGGAACATTTTGATCTGATTGTACCCAGAATACCCGTCCATGAATGACATTCGTTCAAATCCACAGGTATTATCAACCATGACATCAGTGATTGGTAGAGGGAATTCGTCTTTAGGACATGCCGCATTGAGATCGCGGAAGTCTATGCATACTCTGATCTTGCCAGTCTTTTTAAGAACAGGAACAATATTAGCCACCCAATCGGAATGTTGTTCCTCTCTAATAAACCCAGAGGTAATGAGTTTATTGACTTCAGCTTCAATTGCATCCATGATGTCTGGACGAAATCGTCGCTGTTGTTGTTTGACCGATTTAGTATTCGGCAAGATATTGAGCTTGTGAGTTGCAATTTGAGGATCAAGCCCTGGCATATCTTCAGAACTTTCAAGCAAAGACATCGATGTAATCACGAATGAGTTTGATCATGTCTTTCTTATCAGTTTCTGAAAGACTTTCACTGATGAATATTGGTTTGGGAGATCCCTCTTCACCAACATCTATTTGAACAAGTTTATTTTCAGTCGGAGGTTCTTTTTGCTCGAAACGGAACTCCTATTGATTATCTAATCTTTGGGCCCACTGTTCCGATTCAGGTGAGGTTTCAAACTCTTCTTCGTTTTCATCACTTTCTTCAGAATGGTCAATGGAAACCATATTGGAAGACAAAATGTTACAGTAGAGGTCCCCGATACTTGTATCGGAATCCCAAGAAGTGGTACTAGAAGAATCAGATCTTTTATCTTCGTCAGACTCGGGATCTTCATGGATAATATTGATGAAAGGAGTAGGAGCAGTATAACCCAATCCGTATTTCGTCCTTCCATATTTCAAAGGAGGAATCCGGACAGGTATTTTTCTTCCTTTTCCATCATTGAGGCCAGTCCTGAAGTCATAGCCCATATTTTTGATGATGTCTCTAGATTGATGACTATAACGACGTAGTTGTAATCTTCCAGTATCATCATTTTTGTCATCATCTTCAAGATCAGAAGGATTTTGAGGCCCTTTGTAGAAGAATATTGGAATGTCTCCTGACTTTCTGCTTGGAACTAGAAAGTATGGAGATTGTACAGGTTCTAGAGATACATTTGTATGAACAGTCTGTACAACTCCTATGGTTATTGTGTTCAAGTCATCTAACAGATGTAAATAACTATGAACATAATTACACACATCAACGTACTGCAAAGGTGGAGACTTTTAAATGTAAAAGCAGCAATATTTACATTGGGAGAAGGCTGAGCCTTAGAGATTTTAGCCAAGTCAATGACTAAAAGGGGAGAAGAAGAAGAAGAAGCTTTGTTTCGATTAAGATCGATAACAAATGGCTCAGAAGAGGTGAGCTCCCTTGAAGTTTGAGTAGGAAGAGTAGTCCGCCCTCCAACTGGAATTAGCAGAGTATCTTGTGAAGATACAGGAACTGTAGTACGCCCACTGACAGGAATGATCAGTATATTTTGAGTAGATGACTGAGGTAACGGAGAGATCCGTCCACTCACTGGAATGATGAAAGAATCTTCTCCAGAGGATTTAGGAGATTGTTGCTGAGTAGTTCGACCTTTAACAGGGATTATTAAAGTCTCACTTTGTGCATCTTCTTTCTCCATAGCTTGTATGATCCTTGTATACTCTTCTTTGTACATTCGGGAATCGTTGAAATAAGCTTCAACCCTATGGAAGGGATTTATATCAGCAACTTCTTTTTTTACTCTTCCATTGCTATCAATGTATTTAAAACATTGATGAAGAGTAGAGGGCACCACATTATTTTTATGAAGAAAGGGCCTCCCCAGAAGAAGATTATAGGATCCCGCGATCTCGATCACATAGAAAGTGACTTTAGATCTGAAATCGCCTATCTGAAGCTTCAGATGAATCTTTTCCAAAGGCTCACTTCGGCTTTAATTGAATCCCAAGATAGTAGTAACCATCTTGGAGAGCTTGTGAAGAGGGATTTTTAGTTCATCCAACAGACTCTTCGGCATTATGCTTATAGCAGACCCTGGGTCAATGAGGATACGATCTATCTTCATCGTATCAATATAACCAGTGTAGTAGAGAGGTCGGTCATGTCGATTATCCTCCACTAGCATGTCGTCTTGTGTAAAGGTGATATTTGGAATAATCTCCAGTACACTGTTATAATGTAAGCAAGTGGCAGGTTCCGCATCTGGCTTCTTCAATTGTGCAAGACAAGAGTCAGCTTGTAGAAGTACTTCACTTAACGTCTCCCGAGTCTCTTTGGAAAGACGTAGAAGTTCAAAAAGGGACATTCTAGCTGGAGTATTAGCAAGTTGAGCCAAAATGTCGAAATTATTAGGCTTCTGAAGTCCAAGAGGAGAGGACTTCTTGATTGGCTTATCAAACCGAGTCTGTTGTTTGCCTTTCTCCAAAGCTGTAGACTTGGGAAGAACAGGTTCAGTGGATGATTCTTCTTCAGGAAGAATATTAGAAGCATTTTTATCAGCTGGAGAGATGTCAAGAGGATCCTCAGGATTTTTAGAATAATCCTTTAGGTAAGGTTTTCCCGTTCGAGTAGCACTAACAAGTGCTTCTTCTTTGTCTTTTGGCTCTGTGTCAGAGGTAGACCCAAGAGAAGTCATATGACATGACTTGATCTTTCCAGCCTTCTTGGATTTTTGAGAAGAAATCTTTTGAGGAGAAGGCGATTCAAAATCTGCCACTAGATCAGGATGGATCCACATGATTTCTCCTGTTTCCAAAGTGATTGGTGCTAACCCTTCAGACTGTGGAGGAGGAAGATTCACTATGTCAAGAGTTGCCTTGGGAATAGAAACAATCCCACTTTCAAGGAGTTGAGGAGGGAAATCTCCAAATTGCATAGAGACGACGTTGGAGGTGACGGTCTTCTCTTTTGGAGTAAGAGAGATAGCTCCAGATTTAATCATTTCTTGGATCTTTCCTTTCAGTACATAACATGTACGAATTGTGTGACCCAGCATTCTGTGATATGGACAGTATTTAGGATGATCTGTCTTACCAGCTTCATCAGGTTTCTTGATCTCTGGTAATTATATTTTATTACCTTTCAGCAGACATTCAAAGATACCAAGGACATCGTCGTCGTCAAAAGAATATTCTTCTTTGGGGCGAGGTGTTCTTGATTGTTGAGTTGTAGAGACAGGAGTTTGAACATTTGATGCATCTTTGCTCTGAAGATTAACTTCAAGAGTTTCTTTTCCCTTGCGAGCATTATTTTTATTGTTAGCACCTTGTCCTGTTTCTTTAGGAATCATCTGCACTCCTAAACCTTTGAAGGTTTCAGCACTGATTTCTGCAGCTTTGGCACTGACTATGAAGGAAGGCCAATCTTGAAATTGAGTGGACCCTGTCCATATACTGATAATTGGCAACAAGTTTGATTTGCACATGTCAATGGTGACAGCATCAGGAGTTCCAAGAGGCATCTTCAGAGCTTCTCTTCGAAACCGTTCAATGTATTCCTCTGTAGATTCATTATTTTTCTGCTTAATTCTAATAAGAGCAGACATAGTCATGTCATTAAGCCCTTCATAGAACCTTTCAAGAAACATCTGTTTGAAACCAGCAAATAAGGTAATACTCCCATCTGGGAGACTCCTATACCATTCATAAGCCGTTCTCTTGAGACATCCAATAAATACCCGAGTAAGGAGGGCATCACTTGGTTGCAGTTGATCAGTCATCAAAAATGATTAATAAACTGACTTGGAGAAGTGGTTCCATCATAGAATGAGATAGTAGGAGGCTTGTATTTAGGAGGATATGATACTTGCTTCCATTCTATCGGATAAGGCTGTTTGATGCCTAACCTTTGTAAACCATCCTTCTGTTTGAATGTTTTGAATTGAGTTTTGAGATTCTTCAATTCTTCAGAGACAACTCCCGAAGATTGTGGAGTTGTGGCTTGTAGAGAATAGTTAGGAGGAGGAACAGCATTGTAAGCACTACCTCCAGCTCCAGAGAGACTAGGATTTGGTTGAGCTGGTCCAGGAGTATTGGATTGTACTGCTGGAGGAACTTGTACTGGACTTATATCAGTATCAACTGGTATGGCATCTGATACAGTCTGTCGATTTTGCAACTGAGCTGTCATGAGTTCATACATCGATTTTATTGTGTCAGTCATAGACTTCATTTGCTGTTCCAAAGAAGCAATTCTTTGATCTTGAGGAGTAAAGGAAGAAGAAGGTTCATCAGTATTCCCATCAACCATGTAAGTCGTGACTGTATGAGGGATTATTGATGAACTAGTAGATGTTGTATGCTCTGAATCATTGCTTCGTGCATCAAAGTCAACTATAGGAGAATTACCCCCAGTAGGAAGAGGTGGGAAGTTAGATTCTCCAAGAAATTCAGAATCAATTTCAGGGATCAAATTTCTTTGACTAGAAGCCAGGACTCTTGCTCTGGTATTTCTATATACTCCATCTGGACTATCAACTCTACCCCCAGTGTCCCGAGAAGTCATGTTGACAGAGACAAACAAAGGCTCATCTTCATCAGGCATAGGTTCATACTGAATCCTATTAAAGACAGACTGTTGTTTATTTTGACATCTGCATTGCATTATGACTCTTGGCTGGAAGTCACATTCATGATCACCATGGTTTTGAACTGTTGATTGACATCTGCACTGAATTATGACTCTTGGATAGAAGTCACATTCAGCATGTTCCTTTGATATAGAATTACTCCTTCTCTTCTGTTGAAGATATTCCCGTAAATCTGTTTGTGAAGATTGAGGAGTATACTTCCTGTTCTTGGGTCTTGATGGCTCTTGATTATACAAAGAGTGATTAATGTGAGCCACATAATTTTTTGCATACTCTGCATCTGGATCTTTTATCTTCATATCCAATTGGTATGGTTTCTTAACACCAGAAGTACTGAGTTTTGTTCTTAAATCAGTAGAAGGTAACACATTAGTTTTGGAAACATGGAGTTTTCCTTCCATTGATCTGGATATTTGCAGAGAAGGAAGAGTTGAACCACTCCTTTGATTAGGAGTTAGTAACAGACCCTCTTTAATGGACAGATTCTGTGCCCAATTTGAAGAAGTCATAGGAGAAGATATTAAAGAATATTTCTTCTTAGACTTATTCAGATTTTGAGACATAGAATGTCCAGAAGGAAGAGTAGTCAAAAGACCATCTCCTTTCCTTTGACTAACAAAAGTATCAGTCAAAGCTGTTCCTGAAGTAAAAACTACAGGAGCAGAAGAAACAACTAAAGAGTTATTCCTTTTCGAAGGAACTTTGTGTGGAAGACCACCCCCAGTTCTAGTAGAACTCGGTGAAGAAGAAGAGATAACTAAGGAGCTATTCTTCTCTGATGAAATACACGCTGAAACAGATTTGGCTAAAGAACCAGTACTGTTAGCATGACTTTTGATTTTAGAATTACACGCTATAACAGATTTGGCTAAGGAACCAGTACTGTCAGCGTAACTTTTGAATGTGGGATTACATACTGGAATAGATTTGGCTAAGGAGCCAGTACTATCAGCGTGACTTTTAGAGTTGAATTTGCACGCTGGAACAGATTTGGCTAAAGAGCCAGTACCGTCAGCGTGATCTTTAGAGTTGAATTTGTACGCTAGAACAGATTTGGCTAAGGAGCCAGTACTGTCAGCATGACTTTTAGAGTTGAATTTGCACGCTGGAACAGATTTGGCTAAGGAGCCAGTACTGTCAGCGTGACTTTTAGAGTTGAATTTGCAAGCTGGAACAGATTTGGCTAAGGAGCCAGTACTGTCAGCGTGACTTTCAACTTTGGAGATACACACTGGAACAGATTTGGCTAAGGAGCCAGTACTGTTAGCGTGATCTTTGATTGCTGTCATCTTCGAGTGCACAAGAGTGTGCGTGCTTGCAGTAGAGCTCTTGCCAGTGTTAGGAGCAGACACTGTGGCAGAGACTTCACCATTGACTGCCAACTGATTCTTAGGGACATAGACAGAGTGTCCCTTCGACTTGGCAGTGATGATGGAGGCTGGAGTGGACTTGCCACCCTTAGCCCGCTGCATTTCTTCATAGGCGAGTTGATCGAATTTGATCGTCATCACCTTCTTCGTCGAGCCGATTGACGAAGTGTCGCATTGAGTTGTTGCCATCTCCGAAGAGGAGATGGTTTTCCCCAGCAGAGTCGCCAATTTGTTTTCCATAAAGAAATTCTCTTTATTTGTTGTATTTCTGGGAAAATTACAACTGTAGGAATCCGATCTAGAAGACGATCGCTTTATCCCTTGGACTATGCGAAGAAGAAAAGCTCTCAAAATTTTGACAGTAGATATCAATGTATCTGTACAATGAATTAAAAAAAGAACTCTATTTATAGAGTCAAAAATAATAACTGAAAAGATAACTGTCTTCACAGCCTGTGCTTAGTTGAAAATCACGCAGGATTTAACATACGCAAGGCTGTGAGCAGTTACTGGACATGGCCTGTAACTGTTGGACACATGGCAATCATGCATGAGTCGTGTACAAGTTACAGGACACGCAGGCGAGAGATCAGTGGCATGGCTGCCATGTACTCCAATTTGATAAAATCCACGCAGACTTGTTGAAGACGAAATCCACGCGAACTCGGTATAGAAAGCTTCAAAATCCACGCAAACTTGGGACAGGAAGCTTCAGGATCCACGCAGACTTCGAGGCAAAGAACTCAAAAATCCACGCAAACTTGAGGAAGAAAACTTCAGAATCCACGCAAACTTGAGATGAAGATCACAAATACACACAGACTTGAGATAGAACTGCCAGCTGTCTTGATTCGGCGTGTCTCGACTGACACAAAATCTCTGACAGTGATTGCTTTATCAGTCGTATTAAATGACAAGAAACCCTTTTGGTATGCCAACTTGACAAAGGCTGAGTCTTGCTGAAGAAGATTTCGAAAATCACGCAATAGACGGCTGTGATCTCTCGAGTTCTGTGCATACGTGGCATACGAAGAGACGTTTCTCGACTGTTGTGTTGTCAGTCATTATGATTCTGACGTATGGCTGAGCTGTTTCTGCGTGACTTCTAAAGGAGATGGCCAGACAGAACTTTAGCGTATCTTTTGTGCTGCTTCTTGGATCACTCTGCGTGACTTGTTCTGATCAACTCAGCGTGACTTCATTTTTGAGGCCTACACGTTGGGTTGCCAAGACAGTTTCTGTACCGAAAGTTTCATAATGATAACAAAAGAATGAATGAATGAAAGAAGATAGCACGATTGATACAAGTTAAAAATGTAGCTTGAATATGGATGTTGTGATTCGAACGAGTTGATACGACATTAACGCTTAGAAGATAGCACGATTGGTACAAGTTAAAACAATGTGGTTCGATGATTTGAGTTGGCGATAAGGAATGGAACTTAAGTTTTGGACAAGCAATCTTGAATCTAGTACAAATGATAGTACTCGTCTAAAATGCAAAACGAGTTATGCAAGGTGATTGTTATGTAAACATACTTGAGGATGTTGAGGATGGCATGAACGGTTACTGTAGAAATATGACATGAGGAAATAAAAAAATGTCTGAGAATGGATTGATGTATTACTTGGATGAAAACAAAAGTGTCTTGATTATTTCGATGATAACCATAACATTGACGTTCTTGTCTTGTGCGAGTGCAACTCCAGCCTTGCATATATGTCATGTCAGATTAGGGCGATCATTTTGCGAAAGCGCTGGCATGGTGATTTATGTCCAGCAAGGATGATAGAACTTGAGGAAGATCAGGGCATGGCAATTGGATGATTTTGACATGTGGTTTGATGCGAAGGTGAATTCGAGAATTATTTGAACTTATGATTGACGATAAAGTAAGTTTGAGGATTGAGTAGATCTAATGTGTATCGAGAATAAATTAGTCTAGACTCAAAGCAAGAGTTACGTCCCGATGTATCCTGCAGGAGCGTTGGCATGGTGATTTCATGTCCAGCGTAGATAATCGGACTTGCGGGAGATTGAGACATGACATATTATTATACTAGACAACATTGTGATCGAATACATAAATTGTGTTAAACGACTTAGGGAATATGGTATGAGAATTATGGTTTAGTGACAAACTGTGTCATGGTGTACTTGACTTGGATAGGATGAATAGTTGGATTATATCGAACATATTTGAAGAGATAGACCATAGGAATTGCTAGTTCGGACGTGCGATATTGATATGCCGAGGATTTGGTTGAGCAAAATTTACTCGTAGGTTTGCTGAATGGACTCGGACCCCGTGCGACGTGTCACGCCCCGACCCAGAATTACCCGAATCATCGTCCTCGCAGGGGGGCATGATACCGTACGAGCCTGGAGTTGTACTCGTGCAAGGCAAGATGACAAGTTCTCAAATGGTTATCTTTGAATTGATATTAACAATAAAAGAAAAACAGAGTATACGAAACAATTCTCTTTATTGATATTCGAACTGAGATTACAAAGGCTTTCGATAGCCCAACAATATATGCCAGATTGGCTACAACACTCAGGTTCTCTCTTGCCGATAAAGGATTTTACCGTTCCATACATCATGCCTTCTATATCTCGGCCGTATCAATCCTGTTGCAAGTCCGAGCGTCAATGCGATCGCACGCTTCAATACGCTTCGGCGTTCCAAGCCTCAACGCGTTCAAGCGAAGCTTCGCCGTGAGCCATCCATTCCCTGCACCCTGTATGAAAGCTGGTGGGGGATCAGTACGTTCGTCCTCGCATGTACTGACGAAAAGACCTTCATTCTAAACCGACATTTTAGTGTTTATGTTCAATCATGCAACTTAGCTTATGATCTTGCTATATTCTCCTTAGGGTCAATTTTATGGCATATTCGAAAGCGTAAAGCATGTTATCATGGCAAGCATATTATTCGAATTGAATAGACAAGCAGACAAGCAATTTCGTGTTTGATTCATGGATTACCAGCATGGTGTTTGCCATTAAAATCGTTTGATTGCAAATCTTAATACAAACAGAACAGTATTACAATATAGGACTTAGATGTAGTCCTAGGAGTACACTTTTGTTTAATCTGGGTCCTAAGTGCCAATGGAGTGAGTGGTAATGCGTTGACTCCGTTGACGGGCTGACGACGGTTATCGGTTCTCTGAAGGTGTAGATTGCTCTGGGTGCTGGAGCTGGCTGAGAGGAGGAAGACGTTGAGTGTCTGTATCTGCCTCTCTGATGATCTCTGTCTGGATTGTTCGTATGTATGTCTCTGTGTGTGTGTGTAAGGAGGGGATGATTCCTCTATTTATAGCTGGGCAGGTTGACTGCTCATGCGCGCATATGTAGGATGCGCCGGTGCGTGAGGACGCCACATGGAGATTGCTGATGGAGGCGTATGGATGATGCGCCCTACTCGCGAGGTTGAATTCTTCATACTGCTGTTGTGAGCCGGCACGTAGCAGAGGAGAAGATCTTTCTATTGCTGAGATCTTGGATGAGTTGAGTCAAAGGACACGTGTCGTCGACCCATGGCTCGGAGATCTCTGATTTGGTGGGGGGGATGATTTGGTGGGATGCGCCTTGGATTGGGCGCATGATGAGATTTTGGCTCGTGACCTTTAGGAGTCACGAGCCGTTCTGGGCGCATGGCTTTTGAGGCACATACGAGCGACTTTTCTTCTGTCTTTCGGGATCAGAGATCAGTCTGGGGCGCATGGCTTTTGAGGCGTATACAATGCTTCAACTGGAGACTCTTCTTCTTCTGTCTTTAGGGATCAATGAAGGGTCTGAGGCGTATGGCTTTCGAGGCGCATGCAGGTTTGGGCGTATGGCCGCAGAGGCGCATGCGGGTGGTCGAGTGGCCACATGGCAGTAGCCGTCGGGATAGAGTCATGATGATGCTGACGTTGTGGACGCTTCATTTTCTTCAAAACCTGTCAGCCGTTCAGACTTGGGAAGGCGTGCTGCCAACTCTGTCAGTTCAGCATTTAATGTTGGTGACATTCGATGGACAGCTGAGTGGGCGCGTCGGTTGATGTTCCACTAGGCGTATGGGGGCGTATCCCCTTTGATGCGCTCGGTACAGGGTGCATCTGTTTGAGAGGTGTGATGCGCTGACCAGCCGGCGCATCCGACACGTCTTTGATGATGCGGCTGTTTCGCTTTTCGAGTGCTTTTAATAACCGCTTGGCTGAAGTCAAGGCGTCCGGTTCATTCATTTAATGTGAGTTCATTGCACGGAATTCGGAGAGCCATCCACTTGGCGCGTAGGTTTGATCTGTCCGGCCTATAAATAGTGGCATGGAGAGAAGGTTTGCTTCTCATTCCCTCACGTACCTCCAACATGAACTTGGTTTTTCGGGTGCAATCTGTTGACGAAGTGTTCCCGAGGGTGAAGATGAGACGCCATGTCGTCGTTGATGCTCTTGAAGGTGACTGTTACATCCAAAAGACGGAGTCGAGGGCTTCTGAGGCAGGCGGAAGGTGCCTGTTGCATCCAAAGATAGGGATGCTCGGGCCTCGTCTCCGTTGTTCCGGAAGAACCGTAGATCGGAATGGAGGTGCTAGGCTCTCTCTTCCTTCAAAGTGGATGTCGCCCGCTCTGATTGTATTGAAAGCTGCCTTTCGTCGTGATTTCGATCACGGTCTTCCTTGGCCTTTGGAGGCTCTTTCGAAGCCTCTCCTGGCCACAGATTTGCGGTGCTCTTCTCTTCCTTGGTTCCAGCCAGAGGGTTAAATGCTTTGTGTATCGAAGCATTTATCAGGTGAGCCTGGCTGGAAGAGCGGCACACCCCTGCTCGGCCAGGTGAGCCTGGTTGGAAGAGCGGCACATAACTGGGCTGCTGAAGGGATGCACATAACTGAGCTGGATGTACATAACTGAGCTGCTGAAGAGATGGCGGGATGCGCCTGGTTGGAGGCGCATGATATCTGCTGCGCCTAACTGGCAGCGCATGGTGACTGGCAGCGCATGATGACTGCTGCGCCTATCTGGAGGCGTATGGTGGCCGCTGGCTGTAGACTTAGGATCTTTCTTTTGTAGAAATTCTCCTTTGTACAATCTTTTCTAGACATGTAATAGACTTTTATATATAAATAAAAAAGTCCTTCTTCAAATGTCTATGGTTATTGACTTTGCTGTGAAGTGTTATGTGCGAGTCCTGGCGCATGTAGTGTCTGGCGCACGGTCTTTCTGGTTGTGAAATTCCATGCTTCTACAAGACCCCCTTCAAAGTTTTCAAAACTTTTGAATAAGTTTTGGAATACTTTGAATAAGAAGCATGGCGATCAGGGCGCATGACTGTTGGGGCGCGTGCCTGTTCAGCCGCATGCTCTTCTCAATTAATGAATTTGATAATGCCTCGGTAACCGAAAAGATTAATGATGATCTTTTGGTTTTATCTGCTGCTATCTTCACAAGACCCGAGGCGACGGCTGAGATCACTCGTCATCGGTTCACGCGTGCGACCACGGCCTATAAATAGGTAAGAGGTGGAGAGAGAGAGTTCTTCTACTCTGTGCCTTTGCCTCCTTTAGAGTTCTTCTAAAAACCCTAATTTCTTCTTCTCTGATAGAATGGCTCCCAAAACTCCTCGCGGCGGTGCCGGTAAAGGAAAGGGGAAGGAGCCGGCAGAGTTCTTCGACGAGGATGCTCCTGCCACCATTGCGACTCCGGCCGACGTTCGCCCCGGGGTGACGGGTGGGTGTCGACTTTTGCTATCTAATGTGCTCTAACTTTCTGTTGCCGATGCGTATGGGCTTCTGTCCTTGATACGCTGAGGTTTTATCTTGTCGACGTGCATAGGCTCAGGCCTTTATCATGCACCGAGGTTTGGTTTGCTGACGCGCATGGGTTTTATACCCTGATGATGCGCCGAAGCTTTCGCTAACGCGCATGGGCTCACGCCCTGATGATGCGCCGAAGCTCTCATGCTGACGCACATGGGTTTATGCCCTGCTGATGCGCCGAAGCTCCAATGCCGACGCGCCTGGGTGGTGCGCTGAAGCTGACGTGCATGGGTTTATGCCCTGATGCTGCGTCAATCTACTTTTGTCTTTTTGCCTGACTTCCGCTTTTGTTGTGCCGGTGTCGATGACGATCCCTCTGTTGAACGAAGTTCTCTTGGATGCTTTCCTTTGCCAAATGGGGGTTGATTTTGATGAGGCGGTTATCAACCCTGCAAAGGATGCTATCTTACAGAACCAACCCCGGGAGAGAATGCTGCAGATCCAGAACCAGTTGCCACTTTTCCTCCAGAGTATGATGGAGAGTAGTAAACTGAAGTCTGCCGAATCTGAAGATGTGACTTTCTTAAAACCTGCTTTTCTGTTTGGCGACCGACTAGTCTCTTCTGAAGCGAAGATACTGAAGATCAAAGAAGACTAGTTCTTCACTGCCAAAGGCATGGTTCTATACATGAGGCAGGTTGACCGCCAGTTGCCGCTGACGGCTTTTTATCGTCTGGCTTTGAAGAGAAGGATGGGTTGGGAACTTACTCCTTCTCAAGGAGGGGCCTTGGGAGGTACCCTTTCGATCGATGCCACCTCGAACCATCGAGATACTTTGGCTGCTTTACGAGCCGGTTCCTCGTTTAGTTACCGAGCCTTGCGTCCCGGGAGCCTCTACAGTGAAGTTCCAAATGACACATTTCCCTTCAGTGCCCCGACCTTTGCAAATCGGATGTTGACAGCGAAGGTCACGTACCCGACAGGTGGCTTTAGAGTTGAGGGTTGGTGTCATTATATTCCGAGGTGGGACGAGTTGACCACTTGGGTGCTTTCAAGGTTCAAAGTTGAGCTTAAGGAGATCGGGCTGACAGCCGCTATTCGGGCTACGCAGGCAGGCGTGGATCTCAATAAGCCTATGTTCCTTGCGCTCTTGGAATTATTCAACGCCCATACTGGCAGCTTTTTCACTCCGGTGGGAGAGCTGGGGTTGGCTCTCCATGAGATGCACGAGGTGTCTAAGCTTCCTTGGGGCTCAGAGCCGTACGAGGAATATTTTCCGTCAAATGAGGAGATCCAGGTTCTGGAGGATAAGAACCCGGAGATGATGGCTGTGTTCAAAGAGGTGACGAGCCACCATTATCTGATGCACCGGAGGGATAGGGGCAAGACCCAACCTCATGTAACTGCTTGGAGGGACTATGTCTTTAAGCAGGATTTAGCGGATCCTTCGAGGATCCGATTTGTGACTCCGCAGGGACTGAAGCCCGTGGAGGTGACTTCTGAAATAAGTCGACTAGAAGAGAGGACTCCATGTTCGGATGAGAGCGGCAAGGATGCCTATAGCTGCTTCTGGCACTGTGGGCACCAGATGTCATCTAAGGCAGTATTGACAGCCTATTTGATGATATGGCTCCGGGATTGCGTGTTTGCAGGTGGATTCGGTGCCGTGGAACGGGTACATCGGAATCTCATTTTGCCTGCTGTGAAGTTGGCTTTTGGGCGACCCTTAGCTCTCCTCCCCGCGATGGTGTGCAACCTGTTGCGCGGTTTGAGGTCTTTTGCTGATGACGTGGTCCATGAGAAAGAAAATAATGACAACTTTCCCTGGGCCGAGTTGCCTTTCCATTATCTTATGGGATGGCTGCTTTTGCATCATTCGAACGTGATGAGTCCCGGTCCGGAGGAGGATCATGTTGAAGGGGATGCCTTCATCCTCCGCTTCTACAAGAGGAAGTGGTCATACACCGGCGTCCCTCTTTGCAAGAGAGTCTTGTCCTACCTTCAGGGGTGGAAAATTGTCAAGGTTGGCCCAATTTTCAAAGATTTCGAGGCCGACCAAGATTTAGTTGACTCTGGCGAAGATGCAGTCACTTTGCCGAAATGGAGTTTTCGTTGGTTGCAAAGTATCCGGCCTTCTCACCTGGTCTATCGCAACCAGAATAAATGTTATCTGGAGCCATATCTGCCAAGCCGATTTGCTCGTCAATTTGGCTATACTCAGCTGATGTTGCGGAATCCCAGTAGCAGTCTAGGCTTCGTCGAAAGTTTGCTGGACGGAGCCCGGGGCTGGCAGTATTATAACGCTGGATGCACTAGCGTTAGTTTTACCACGCCGGTCCGCAACCCTCGGCCACAGATCCTATATCCGGCCGCCAAGCTGTATTGCATTATGAACGCTGCGTCTCCTGGTTATGACAGAGAGACTAGTTTCATTATTGGAACTCAGCTGGAGGCTACGGCGAATATGTTGAGGGTAGCCCGATCATATCGTCCACCAAATTTGGCGGGATATTGGGCTGCTGCCGCAGCGTCAGTGAGAGATCCGTCTGTTGGGAAGAGGCGGGCTGTCACAGAAGCTGGTTCTTCTGTACCGAAGAGGTCGAGAAAGACGTCGACTGCAAAGGTTACGGAAGTGCCACCCGTAGTGCCAACGGGATCAGTTCCTGCTGAGGTAAGGAGTGCTCCGTAATTCTAATTCATTTTGTCATTGCGGTGACTTATACTTTCCTTCTTGCAGGGATCGTCAAAGAAGAAGTCCTGTGTTCCAAAATTGAGTGCTAGTCAACCGAAGGAGGTGGCAGGCTCTTCTGATGAGCGCATTCCACCGATGATAATGTCTCCCGTGGAGGAGGGTCCCGAAGATGTTCCAGCAGAGGTTTTAGTATCCCCTGTCTTTGAGGTTGCAACAAATTTCGGGAAGGTACAGTCTGCCGTGGAGGCCTTGGACGTTAAGGGTCCTACGGACTCGAGGCATCCTGATGATGAGGTGGATTGGAGTTCGTCGCCTTCTGATGACGTCCCTCCGGCGCTGCAAGAGTCTGTTGCGAGGGCAACAGATATGGTTGGGACAGAGGAGAGGGTTGATTCCCCTCCTTGTCATGATGAGGGGAGATCGTCTATATCATTGTCGAGTCCTACCCCAGCTTCAACTGTGGTAGTTAAGGCGGCTACCGATCAGGAGGTAGCGACAGATTCTGTCCCAGTGGAGGGACTTGATGACGAGACCCGTCTGCCGGTCACAACCGCTGAGGCGGGTCAAGAGACGAGTGATAATTTCTCCATTCTGCCAAGGGAAGTACCCGATGTCGATAGGACGTTGGGGGTAGAAGAGGTGGCCGTTGACGTCGGTGGTTCCTCCGGGCTTGAGAAGGGCGAGGGTGTGGAACCCTCTGTTGCCCCTCCTACTTGGGGTACTATTTCGACGCCTGCGCGGGCTTCCTCTGTTCCTTCGGCTCCTCGGGCTAGCAGTCCAGCCCCCGTTGATGAAGAGCTCATTGATACTGAGGTTCAAGCCTCGCAGGTTGAGGTTGGCGGATCTTCTTCCGGTCCGCAAACTGCTGTAGCTCCTCCAACTCCTGCTATGACGCCGCAGGTCCTGGCGGATACAGACGATTATGTGAAATTCCTCGTCGAGGGGGTATACAAAATACTGCAGAAGGGTGTATCTGCTGTGATGGATGCCAATGGAAGCTTTGCAATGGCAAGAACCTTGGCAATCCCCTGTATCGAGCTGATCCGCATTCACCAAGGCCACAACCATATGGCCAAAATTCTGGAGGCTTCGGTAATCGAGTTGGACGAGCGGCTTGCGGAACTTCAGCGCATCCAGCGAAACGACCTCTCCGTCCTGATAGATACGGAGAAGAGGAAGCTGATTGCCGAGATAGAGTCTTCATACCAGGCCACTGTGGGCCTTTGGGAGCGCGAGGTGGCTGAGACTGAAGCTGCGGTAGAGCAGTTGTCTCAGTCCATGAAGACGACGGTGGAAACTCGAGCTGCATTGGATGCTAATATCGCGGAGATCGACACCCAGATGCGCCGCCTTGAAGATCAACGGGCCCGACTCCAGTTAGATGCCGAACGTGTCCGGGCTGAACACGCAGCATTCCAGAAGAAAGAAGCGGCCTTTATACAGCGGACTCTTGCCTTGGCGCAGCAGCGACAACAGCTTGATGCGAAGCATGAAAGCGATACTTCCGCTGGGGCTGTTGAATTGATGCGTCAAGAAGCTGAGCGACGAGTCCTGGCGACTGTGGAAGCCCGTACAGCCGACCTAAGGCTTCGGGTCAGGGAGCTCTCAGCCCACCCTGGGGAGGTTCAGGGATTGTAGTTTTTCCCCTTTTTTTATGCTCTTTTTCAACCCTTTGCTGAGGGATAATGTAGCCTTTTGTACTCTCTATTTCAGAAAATAAAGAAGTGCGCAACTTTTTGTGATGTGTTCATTTTTGTTATTATGAACTTGATGATTTGTGTGGACCTATTATCTTTTGCGCACCTTGGTTTTACGCACAGATAACAAGTTTGAAGGAACCAACATGTTTGCTCAGAGGTGATGTGGACATGGCAATCATTAGGTTCAAAATGATAGAATCTTCCTACTCAGAGGTATTATGGACGTGGTAGGAATGATCCTGGAGGATACGCTGAACAACTCAGAGGTGATGTGGACGTGGAAGTTCTGCGATCAATGTACGACAACGCAGGGGTTGTTTGTACGAGATGTTTACTCAGAGGTAATATGGACGTGGTAAACATGAAGGGTAGCGTCGGCTTACGTAGCGTAAGATTCTGCTTTGTAGGGTGTAGAAGAACAACTCAGAGGTAATATGGACGTGGTTGTCTTTCTACTGAAGGAAGACACGGAACAGCTGGGTTCCCGAAGCGGATGAGTTTGTGGAAGAAGATTGTTTGTGAATCCTGATGATTGGGCCCACAGATCCCATTGGGGAAGTACATGTCTGAAGGATGTCAAGAATAGTACTTCTTTAGGAACTTGCCGTTGATGGGCATCATAAAAAAGTCTCCATTGGGTTTGGCAAGGCGGTAAGCACCGTTTGAGTATACCGTCTCTATGATGAAAGGTCCTTCCCACTTGGGCTCGAACTTTCCTGGTGTCTTGTGAGTTAACACCATCGGCCTCCTGACTGCCAGAACCAGGTCACCAACTTGGAAAGTCCTCTGTTTGACCTTCTTGTTGAAAGCCTGTGATATACGGGCTTGGTAGAGTTCGATGCGTTGTTGAGCTAGGAGACGCTTCTCATCGAGTGCCTCCAGTTTCCGCAGACGACGATGTTGATTGTCCTCTTCTGTGAGTTTGTTTGTTATTGCCACGCGGAGTGAGGGTATCTGGATCTCGAGAGGCAGTACCGCTTCGCTCCCGTAGACCAGAGAGAATGGTGTGTTGCCTGTCGGGGTCCGTGCCGTTGTGCGGTAGGCCCAAAGGCATTCGCCAAGCTTTTCATCCCAGTCGCGTTTATTGGATGACATGACCTTTTTGAGTAGCCTGACGATGGTTTTGTTGAACGCCTCTGCTAACCCGTTTGCTGTCGAATTATCGGCGGTGGATGCCACATTTTGAATGCGGTTCTTGTCACAGAACCTGCTAAAAATGTGGCTGATAAACTGAGGACCGTTGTCATGAATGATCCGCCGGGGTACTCCAAAACGGTAAATGACATGGTGTTTGATAAAGCTGACCACCCTGGAGCTCTTTACTTCCGCCAGTGGGACTGCTTCTACCCATTTGGAGAAGTAATCGGTGATGGCCAGGATAAAGCGGTGTCCTCTTGATGAAGGAGGGGTGATAGGTCCCACAATATCCATGCCCCAGGCTTCGAAGGGCCCGGAGGCGACTGTAGGATGTAGTAGTTCAGACGGTGTATGTATGAAGTCAGCATGGAGTTGGCATGCGTGACACTTCTTAGCATATTCAACAGCGTCGGTGGCCATGGTTGGCCAGTAGTAGCCCATACGTCGCAGTCGATCCTGTAACTTAGGACCGGGTTGATGAGCTCCGCAAGTTCCGTCATGAGCTTCTCGGAGGGCTTCGGCTGCTTCTTCGTTGGACAGGCATCGAAGGAGGAGCCCATCGAAGGAACGTCGGTACAGCGTTTTAGTAGCTGTGTCGTAGTAGAATCGAAGAGAGCGTCTCCTGACTGAGACGGCTTCCTTCGGGTCCTCTGGAAGAATTCCGTAGACAGCAAAGTCGATGAACGGGAACCTCCAGTCTCGAACATTAATACCAGTGTTCGTCGGCATGGCGTGGGCCACTTGCAAGCACAGGTTATTTCTGGGACAAATCAAGTCTCGGCCTGTTACCGTGACATAGTGTTGAGTCCCAAAGGGCGCTGCCAATGAGGCTGCGAGGCCAGCCAGAGCGTCAGCCTCCAAGTTTTGTAGACGAGGCACGTGTTTGATGAAGAACCCGGTGAAGGTTGAAATGATGTTCAATGCAACTTCATGGTAAGGGATCAGATCTTCATGGCGAACCTCGTACTATCCTCGAATTTGGTTCACGACGAGTTTTGAGTCACCGTAGGCTTCCAGATGGTCCACCCCCAGCTGTTATGCGAGTTGGAGTCCCATGACGAGTGCGTTGTACTCGGCAACATTGTTGGAGCACGGCTTCGAAAGGGAGTAAGCACGCTGGATGACCAGCTGATCGGGGGAGACTAAGACTACCCCCACTCCTGCGATGATTTGGCCTTTGGGGCCTGTTCTCGAAGCGCCATCGAAAAACATCCGCCAAACGGAGCTTCCTTCGGTGACGTTGGATTCTTGGACCTCATCCGGGATGTCTTCTTAGAGTTTTGAGGATTCTGGGATGGGGTGTGCAGCTAAAAAGTCAGCCAGAGCTTGACCTTTAACAGCTTTTTGCGGGACAAACACCATATTATATGGTGTTAGCAAAATTGCCCATGTGGCTAGCCGAGAGTTTAATGATCCTGGCTTCGTCATGAGGACTCTGAGTGGATTGACTCGGAAAATGACATGAATTGTCTGGCCCGAGACATAATGACGAGTCTTCTGGATGGCAAACACCAAAGCCAAGCACTCCTTTTCAACGGGGTTGTACCGGTGTTCGGCCCCGATGAGCGTTCGACTAAGGTAGTAGATTGCTTGCTCATAGCCTGTATCGCTGTTTTGAGCCAGCAGAGCGCCAAGGGAATGATCCATGGCACGGACGTAAAGAAGAAATGGTTTGCCCGCGACAGGTGCCACCAGGACTGGTGGGCTCGTCAAGTAGGCTTTAATGTCGTCGAAAGCCTTCTGGCACTCCTCTGTCCAGACATAAGAGACTCCCTTCTTCATGAGCTGAGTGAAGGGTTAACATTTACCGAAAAGGTTTGCTATGAACCTCCGGATGTATGCCAGACGTCCCTGCAAGCCTCGAAGTTCTCGAAGATTCTTCAGAGGGTCCATGTTGAGGATGGCTTTGGTCTTCTCGGGATCAACATGAATGCCTTTCGCCGTGATGACAAAGCCCAAGAATTTGCCGCTAGAAACCCTCAGGAAGGATTTAGCGAGGTTCATTTTGAGTTGATGTGCCCGCATGAGATCGAAGACTGTCTTCAAATCCTGTAGGTGATCTCCTTTGAGGCGGCTCTTGACTGCGATGTCGTCAACATAGCATTCGACTGTTTTGCGAAGATGTTGACGGAAGATGGTGCTCATAGCTCGTTGGTATGTTGCACCGGCATTTTTCAAGCCAAAGGGCATTACTGTGTAGCAAAAAACACCCTTTGGAGTCCTGAATGACGTGTGTTTCGCGTCATCGGGGAACATCTTGATTTGATTGTAGCCTGAATACCCATCCATGAAGGACATGCGTTCAAAACCACATGTGTTGTCGATCATCACGTCGGTGATCGGAAGCGGGAATTCGTCCTTCGGGCAAGCAGAATTGAGGTCCCTGAAGTCGATACAGACTCGTATCTTCCCGTTCTTCTTGGTGACAGGTACGACGTTGGCTACCCAATCTGGGTGTTGTTCCTCACGGATGAAGCCGCTAGTCAAGAGTTTGTCCACCTCCTGATCGATGGCATTCATGATGTCCGGACGGAAACGTCGTTGTTGTTGTTTGATAGATTTGGCATCAGGTAAGATGTTCAACCTATGCATTGCGATCTGTGGATCGAGTCCTGGCATGTCTTCGTAGCTCCAAGCAAAGACGTCGATATACTCTTTAGCCAGCTGGGTTAAAGTCTCTCGGTCTTCTCCTTCTAGGCTTTTGCTGATGAAGATGGGTTTGGAAGAAGATCCGTCCCCAAGGTCGATCTGCTCGACTTCGTCTTCGGTGGGAGGTTCACGTAACTCAAAACGAGACTCCCATTGCTCTCCTAGGCGTTGAGCCCATGGTTCTTCTTCAAAGGGTTCCGGCGTTTGGTCTTCGCCTTCACCTTTTTGAGGTTGTGCTGACGTCATATTAGCTGACAGCACTTTCCTGAAGACTGATCTGATACTGGTATCAGAATCCCAAGTCGACGCCTCGGACGAGTGGGAATGTTCTACGTCTTCTACGTCTGAGCTCTCTGGGGTTGATGGTGGCGTGACATAGCCTATCCCCCGTCGAGTTTTGTTGTAGTAGTTTTACGGCCTTCCTTTGGGTGTTGAACACTGGAGAGGGAGAGGTCGACCCTTGCCATAGTTTAGGCCTTTGTTGCTTTTCAGGTCGTAGCCCATCTTCTGGATGATGTGCTTTGCTGTATCCGTATATCGATAAACTTGTACTCTGCCGGTATCAGGTTCAGGCTCGAGTGGCGGGAGGTCTTGATGACGCTCGACTTTGCCAAAAATGGAGGATCTTTCGTCTCGGCTTCGTGGAGGGTTTATGAAACAGACTCCTTGAGACGGGACTACTCGGTTTACATTATGGACGGTCGTTATTTGTGTTTGCAACGACCGTAGAGCGTGATCTAATGTATACATGGCATTCCAATATGGAAGACAAGAGTAATTAAAAGATACTCTATTATTGATGAAGTACGAGATTTTATCCCACGGGATTACATTGTCTAAGGAGGGTGCATCTACATCAGCAGAGATATATTCGCCAAGCTCCTCGTCTGTAAGCACTGGGATTGGATCAGGAGAGTCCACCACGGCTTTGATCTTGGGGTCTGAGAGGGTTATGTGAGCCCTCTCTGGCATCTTGGATGACTGCGGGGGCTTGCCCTTGAGACGCACCTTCAGAGGTGCCTAAACTGCGCCTCCTGTGAGTGGTGTCTTCCCCTGTAATTTTTCCACCAGGGGAGCCGATGTTTGAGGCGGCTTTCCCTTGAGGCGTATCTTCAGGGGGGCCTCAAGAGTCGGTGCTTTCCCGGATAGCTTGATGCTCATTGGAGGCGCCTTCTGGGGTGGTTTACCCTTCAGTCGGATCTTCAGTGGGGCATCTGGATTCGTCTCAGGCTCCGTGTCCGGCTCAGTTGCCGTCTCAGCCTCATCATCAGCATCGTTGGCTTCCTCCTCGTCAAGTGGCTTGTACAAGTCGGAATCGGTGAAGTAAGCCTCAATCCCTTTGAAAGGATCGATGTCTGCGAACTCCGTCCGGATGACGCCGTTGGTAGATACATATTTCATGCATTGGTGGAGCGTGGAAGGCACCACCATGTACTCATGTAGCCACGGTCGGCCGAGCAGGATGTTGTAGTTGACCTCGGCATCCACCACATAACAAGTCACCTCAGTTTTGAGGTTGCCTATGTGGCACTTCAGTCGAATCTTGCCCAGTGGCTCGCTTTTGCTAGCGTTGAAGCCACTGATGGTTGTGTTGGAGGATGCCAGCCGGTACATTGGGATCTCCAGTTTTGACATCAGTGCCTTCGGGATGATGCTGAGGGAAGACCTCGGATCGATCTGAATCCGGCTCACCTTGACTGAACCGATGTACCCCGTGTAATACAGTGGTCGGTTATGTCGGTGGTGCTTGAGCAGCATGTCTTGTTGGGTGAAAGTTATATTTGGGATAATTTCCTCCGCACAATGACAGTGCACACAAGTAGTTGGGAGGTCTTCAGGCTGCTTGACCTGACTGAGAAAGGATTCAGCGTCTTTCAGAGCTTCGCAGAGAGCTTCTCGGGAGTCTTTGGAAAGACGCAGGAGCTCAAACAAAGATAAGCGCGCAGGAGTACTGGCCAGTTGTGCCAGTATGTCAAAGTTGTGGGGCTTGGCTAGCCCCAAAGCATTCTCCTTCCGTAGAGGTCTGTCGAAATGAGCCTCCACCTGCTTCTGCTTATTGGCTGCTGAGGGTTTAGATGGGCCCTCCTCAGGGATTGTGCCAGGAGGCACCACCTCGGCGGCAGCTTCGCCGGGCTGAGCGTTCTGTTGTGCACGCGTCTGCACTGGCAGTGCCTCTTCCGTTGAAGAAGAGACCGTACGGTAAGACTTGATCTTCCTGCCTTTTGATTTGGAGGTAGAGCGTACCTCCGGTTGAGTTACTTCGGAGACGAGGTCGGGGTGAACCCAGAGGACCTCTCCTCGAGATATGGTGAGTGGGATGAGTCCACCCACATTGTCACGGGTAGGTGGCAAGTTCACCACCTCCATTGTCGCCTTAGGGATGGGGACGACGCCATCTTGTGTGGTGGTCGGCGGCAAGGTGCCGAACTGAAGTGACACCATATTGGCTAACACCGTCTTCTCTTCGTAGTCGACGGAGATTACATCCGCATTGATCATGCGCTGGATGTAATTCTTGAGGACGTAGCAGTCCTTGGTCGGGTGTCCGACAAACCGATGGTAGTGACAGTACCTCGGGTTGTCTACTTTCCCAACTTTATCGGGCCGCTTCGGGTCCGGAAGCTTGATCTTGTCACCCTGCTTCAGTATTTCGAAGAGTTGCAGGGTGTCTTCATCATTGAATGAATACACCTCCTTAGGTCTCGGTGCCAGTGGAGGCTTCTGAGTAGGCACAGATGCGCCCTTCGAGGCATTAACAGTCAATGCCTGTTTCTCCTTTGCTTCTCGCCCGGAGTTGTTGGCTGCTGGCCTTTTCCCCTTATCATCAAATGCGGGGAAGCTGACACCCAGAAGACGTGCATTGGCCGCCTTCTTTTCTGTGGCTTCAGCTTCGATGATCAGGGAGCTCCAGTCGGGAGGGGGAGTAGAGTTTAGCCAGAGCTTCACTGCGGGCAGCATGTTCATGCTGCAAGAGGAGAGGAGCGCATGTTCTGGCATGCCTGGAGGTAGCCTGAAGCAGGCTTGTCGGAAGCGTTCGATGAACACCCGAACCGTTTCTTTCTCCTTCTGGCGTATTTCTATGAGAGATGCCATCGTCATGTCCTTCCCGCCGTCGTAGAAGCGATCGAGGAAGAGGCGCGTCAAGTCGTCGAAGGACGATATAGAATTGTTGGGGAGGCTGCAGTACCAGTCATATGCCACCCCTTTTAGGGCCCCAACAAAGATGCTGGTGAGGAGCGCGTCCTCCTTTGGAAGATGCCCCGTTTGTGACTGGAAATATGTCAGGTATCGACGCGGAGAGTCCTTTCCATCCTATGGTGTGAGTGTTTGTGGTTTATATTTTGGAGGATAAACCACCTTGTTCCACTCGAGGGGATAAGGCTGGAGAATGCCCATCTTCTGGCGCTCCTCTTGCCTGTTTTTGGACTCGAAGCGCTCCCGCAGGTCCTTGATCATTTCGACCACATCCTCCGTGGAGCTAGGAGTCGGGGAAGGTGGCACTATCTGAAGTGGAGCGTTTGAGGGTTCCGATGTCCGAGGTGCTTCTGTGTCGGAGGGTGCCCATTGAAGGGGTACACTCGACTCCCCATTAACTCCTGGGTCGGGACCGGTTGAAGGTGTTCTGGTCAAGGCCGACCGAATATCAAACACTGCTTGAGTCAGTGCTTGCATAGAGGCAGAGAGGGTTTTGAGTCCTCCCTCTAATGAGTCTATGCGCTGAACAATGTCCTGCGGTGGTGCATCAGACTCGGCATCATCCCCAGCCATGTATACTGTCCTGACACGGCCAGGAGTGGATGGATTGGTTGAGGCTTCGCTCTCGGCCTCACTTTCATGTGGGGGAGTCACCTCTCCTGGTGTTTCACCTTGGCCACCCCCAGTCACGTTCTGGAGGTCATTCTCGATGGGCGCATCTGCCAGGGCCTGATTGTCCTCGACTCCGTCTTGAAGGGCCTCTTCGTCTCTATCCCCAGCTGTGTCCTGGGGGACATCCTCGTTTCGAGGTGCTTCTGGGAGGCTGACTTTGCCTCGAGGATGAAGATCCGCCGCAGCTGTGCTTTGGACATCTTCGTCTTTGGAAGGAAGCTCAACAAGGGTTTGACTACCCCCAGCTTCCTCCAAGAACTTCTTCTTTGACCGAGTGCCTTCGAACACCCCGGAGGTCGAGACTGCTGCCTTGGTTTTCCTTGGCTGGCTTTTGGAATTACCAGTCGTCTTCCGGAGTGATGAGGAGTTGGAGACCACATTGCATGAAGCAACTCTTGGCTCCTGTTCTGTTGACACCTTCTTTCCAAGGCGATGTCGGAAGGGTGTCGATGACTGCAGCCGCTGGAAGACTGACTGCCTTGGTGGTACTGCCGCCTTGCCACAGCAGTTGATAGTGACCACCGCACAAGTATGCCCCGTGAGAGGCTCATCGTGCTTGTTGGTCGACTCTCCTGACCGGCGCTTGTGAGTGATCACATTACGCAGGTCGTTGGAGGAGAGTGCTACCCTCACACCCCCTTCAGGCGCATGGCAAGGCCAAACGCCGGGGCGGACAGGTGAGTGCTGTGCCCCCTGATCTAATACCAAGCAGGCATCATGATCAGTAGTGGGGGAACAACAACATTTGAAGTGACTTGAACGGACCTCAAACGCACAACCAGAGGAGGCACGGGAGTTCAAGACCACTGAATTTGCCGCACTCGACTTGGTTATGCACGCAGTGGATGCGCCCAAGTGAGATGAGGACTTTGAAGATCGACTCGTCTTTGGTACCGAAGCACGTGAGTCGACCTTGTACAGCTTGCCATCGGCAGCGCACGTGATTGTGAGCACGTGCCTCTGGCCTGCTGTTGGCATAGCACGCTTGTGGCGTATGGCCCGTGCCGCCTTGGATTTCTTTGTACTAGCCCGCTGGGGCGCATAGTACTCAGCATCCAAATTCTCCTTGCCATTACAGCGAGTGAGTCTGTCAAAGACAGAGACTTTTTGTGGCGCATCAGAAGTGATGTGCGGGGCTTTGGCTGTGCCCCTGCTCCGTCAACACATCTTTCTCGCCTGAGAGGGAGATGGCTGGGGAATGTGGTCAGCCGCACGTTTCCCCGAGAGATGCGCTGCATCAGCGGGCGCACCTTGGTTGCTGAGAACGTCAGCAGGAAGGGAGGGCTGGATTGGCACATCCCCTTCAGTGGTGGTGCTCGAGGCGTCGATCTTGCGCACCCAGACACGGCGGGTCTTCTTCGGCTTCGGCAGCCGCTTCGAAGGACTCGCGCTTCCTTCAGAAATGAACTCCTCATACGCCTGTTGATTGAGGCGCACGACCAGCGTCTTGTGGGAGGAGCCCACCTTCACGTCGTCGGCCTGTGACACGACTTTCTCGGAAGAGGAGAAAGAAGTCCCCAGCAGAGTCGCCAGCTTGTTTGCCATTAAAATCGTTTGTTTGCAAATCTTAATACAAACAGAACAGTGTTACAATATAGGACTTAGATGTAGTCCTAGGAGTACACTTTTGTTTAATCTGGGTCCTAAGTGCCAATGGAGTGAGTGGTAATACGTTGACTCCGTTGACGGGCTGACGACGGTTATCGGTTCTCTGAAGGTGTAGATTGCTCTGGGTGCTGGAGCTGGCTGAGAGGAGGAAGACGTTGAGTGTCTGTATCTGCCTCTCTGATGATCTCTGTCTGGATTGTTCGTATGTATGTCTCTGTGTGTGTGTGTAAGGAGGGGATGATTCCTCTATTTATAGCTGGGCAGGTTGACTGCTCATGCGCGCATATGTAGGATGCACCGGTGCGTGGGGACGCCACGTGGAGATTGCTGATGGAGGCACATGGATGATGCGCCCTACTCGCGAGGTTGAATTCTTCATACTGCTGTTGTGAGCCGGCACGTAGCAGAGGAGAAGATCTTTCTGTTGCTGAGATCTTGGATGAGTTGAGTCAAAGGACACGTGTCGTCGACCCATGGCTCGGAGATCTCTGATTTGGTGGGGGGGATGATTTGGTGGGATGCGCCTTGGATTGGGCGCATGATGAGATTTTGGCTCGTGACCTTTAGGAGTCACGAGCCGTTCTGGGCGCATGGCTTTTGAGGCGCATGCGAGCGACTTTCCTTCTGTCTTTCGAGATCAGAGATCAGTCTGGGGCGCATGGCTCTTGAGGCGCATGCAATGCTTCAACTGGAGACTCTTCTTCTGTCTTTAGGGATCAGTGAAGGGTCTGAGGCGCATGGCTTTCGAGGCGCATGCAGGTTTGGGCGCATGGCCGCGGAGGCGCATGCGGGGGGTCGAGTGGCCACGTGGCAGTAGCCGTCGGGATAGAGTCATGATGATGCTGACGTTGTGGACGCTTTATTTTCTGCAAAAGCTGTCAGCCATTCAGACTTGGGAAGGCGTGCTGCCAACTCTGTCAGTTCAGCATTTAATGTTGGTGACATTCGATGGACAGCTGAGTGGGCGCGTCGGTTGATGTTCCACTAGGCGTATGGGGGAGCATCCCCTTTGATGCGCTCGGTACAGGGCGCATCTGTTTGAGAGGTGTGATGCGCTGACCAGCCGGCGCATCCGACACGTCTTTGATGATGCGGCTGTTTCGCTTCTCGAGTGCTTTTAATAGCCGCTTGGCTGAAGTCGAGGCGTCCGGTTCATCCATTTAATGTGAGTTCATTGCACGAAATTCGGAGAGCCATCCACTTGGCGCGTAGGTTTGATCTGCCCGGCCTATAAATAGTGGTATGGAGAGAAGGTTTGCTTCTCATTCCCTCACGTACCTCCAACATGAACTTGGGTTTTCTGGTGCATTCTGTTGACGAAGTGTTCCCGAGGGTGAAGATGAGACGCCATGTCGTCGTTGATGCTCTTGAAGGTGACTGTTACATCCAAAAGACGGAGTCGAGGGCTTCTGAGGCAGGCAGAAGGTGCCTGTTGCATCCAAAGATAGGGATGCTCGGGCCTCATCTCCGTTGTTCCGGAAGAGCCGTAGATCGGAATGGCGGTGCTAGGCTCTCTCTTCCTTCAAAGTGGGTGTCGCCCGCTGTGATTGTGTTGAAAGCTGCCTTTCGTCGTGATTTCGATCATGGTCTTCCTTGGCCTTTAGAGGCTCTTTTGAAGCCTCTCCTGGCCACAGATTTGCGGTGCTCTTCTCTTCCTTGGTTCCAGCCAGAGGGTTAAATGCTTTGTGTATCGAAGCATTTATCAGATGAGCCTGGCTGGAAGAGCGGCACACCCCTGCTCGGCCAGGTGAGCCTGGTTGGAAGAGCGGTACATAACTGGACTGCTGAAGGGATGCACATAACTGAGCTGGATGCACATAACTGAGCTGCTGAAGAGATGGCGGGATGCGCCTGGTTGGAGGCGCATGATATCTGCTGCGCCTAACTGGCAGCGCATGGTGACTGGCAGCGCATGATGACTGCTGCGCCTATCTGGAGGCGCATGGTGGCCGCTGGCTGTAGACTTAGGATCTTTCCTTTGTAGAAATTCTCCTTTGTATAACCTTTTCTAGACATGTAATAGACTTTTATATATAAATAAAAAAGTCCTTCTTCAAATGTCTATGGTTATTGACTTTGCTGTGAAGTATTTTGTGCGAGTCCTGGCGCATGTAGTGTCTGGCGCATGGTCTTTCTGGTTGTGAAATTCCATGCTTCTACACATGGACGCACTCGCCTTTGCACCGAAGCAAGGTGAATACGCCCCATTCCTTCCCTATCATGTTATAAGTGCATCTCTAAGCAGGATCTATGTGTGCGAGACACATACGTGCCTACACTTTCAATCCATCGTTCCTTAACTATATGATGGTCGTTGGCGTATCCGCGCCAGAATGGACTAAAGGCGTTCTCTTTATCTTTTCTCTCTTTTCTTTTCTTCCTTTCTTTTCTTTCTTTTCTTTCTTTTCTTTCTCGAATTGGGTAGCCCGACGCCTCGCGTAGTGGGTTGTTGTCCCAATTATGGAGATCTACCGCTGTATACCATTATTTGCGGCCTTTCATATCTCGTCAAGTGGTTGCTAATCGTCTTACGGATGTGCGCCTATCAAAGATACATTCCCTCCTAGGTCAAACGGTCCCGGTGCCCCGCATCGAAGTACTTCGTCTGGAATCTCTCTCTGAATACGGCCCATAAGATAGGGGCCACTAATCCCACGGCCTGCGCTGCCCACCAGCTGCGGGAAAGATCCAGTAACTGCAGGCGCACCACGGCCACCTTCTCATCTTCTGGGGTCCTAGCTGCTTCTTGAATCACTTCGGTGTCCTGAAGCCACGCGTCAGCAGCGATAGCATCTTCACTGCCATCGAAGAACGGAGGGTTCAGGCGCTTAAAACTGTTCGCTGCACTGTTCCTATGACGACCGCCTCTATTCAGAGCATCTTCCACTGCCTGGTGCAAGGCATCTCCTCTACGATCCTGGGAAGCTAACAAGGTCCTGATGAGACCCACCAAAGTGCCATTATCGGGCTCTGTGGGCTGGACGGGCTGAACTGGTGGCTCGGGATCCCTGGTAGGCATAACTTGGGAGGCTGCTCCTGAGTGCTGGGCCTGATCTTCTGGTTGCTGTTGGTCCACGGGAGGCGCTCCGCCTTGCTGATCGGCAGATCCAGAAATAATGCCGCTGAAGAAGACGACATAGGGAACAATAAGGAAGGACCAAGACAGATCAACGATTACAAGCATGTGATCAGGACAAGAATTTCAGGGATTCAGAGAATACGAACAGAGATCAAGGACGAGTACTGATTGAGACATCTATTCGGTAAACCCTCACATATCTTTATTTTCAAGACCTGCATGGGCCACCACTTAAACCATGTCACGCCCCAGAACCAGAATACTGGAGAGCGGGGGCAGACATAGCCAGCTACGTATAATGAAATAGGATCCACTCCACTATACGGTCACGGCTGTCTAGATATATGAGAGTTTATCTACAAGCCATCAGTCTCCTATGGTCAAAAACAAGCCTAGTGTCTCAATCACAAGCAAATAAGTAAATATTACAAGATGTTAGATCACCAAATATACAATAGTAAGGCGTCCCAAACATTACATATTCAGCTAATCATGAAGCTAGTCGATACAAAATGTGAGGACTAGCAAGAGTTTAGTCATACATGATCAACCCTAGGTTGCCAATCATGTTACAGCCCGTAGGCGGACAGTAAGTAAAATATACACGAGCTAACACTTGCTCGGCGGCTAAACGCCTCAAAAGAATAATTTTACAATAGAGTAGGAGAGCCAAAATAAACCCACTCGTTGCCAGGATTCCCTCTAGTGGTCACCATGTGGCTAGACGGTCGGTAGATCCTCTGGTACTGCTCCGGTATCTGGCCATACAAAACCAGCTGGGTCAGACCCCCAGAAAGAGCAAGTGCCACAAAGGAGGCTTCACTTAGGAACTAAAATCAGCATATAACAAATGAATAACAAGGGTAATTAAAAGATACTGATAATAACTGAGATAACAATAATATATTGAGCATGAAGAAACCATTCAAGTAGCCAGACTGCAACCCTTAAACCAAACAAGGACCGGGGTTGTAATCCTTCGCCTGAATAGAAACTCGTCTCAATTGCTATTGATAAGGTAAAACGTATCAAGCATGACAGGTGATATACGATGAGATAACCATGGGACTATTCAGATAACCAGGTTACAACCCGTAAACCAAACAAGGATCGGGGTTGTAATCCTTCGTCTGAACAGAACTTGGCTTCTCCCACCATTTATCGGCAAGGTAAAATAAGAAATCAGGACATGTAACAATCTTGTACAGAATCAAGACAAGAATAGACTGGTAAACTCCATCCAACATTTTACGGCCAAGCAATGAGTACGGCTTGATACTTTAACTAACTAGGGTTACCACAGGCCTAGTTACTAGCAAGATGCAGCGAGATTATTCTACAGCCACAAGCCCTGCAGCTAATCCAGGTTATCCAGGCGACTGGGATTCATTAAGCAATTATGAAGAATTATTAGGTGTGCCCCACATGACAGTAGGCTGGAAATGTGTCCTACTCGACGGCAGGCTACAAGTCCAACAATTGTGGCCGGAATAACGGGATCGCCTGTAACTGGGGAAATCTCTCATGACTACTGAATTATTCTAGTTATTAGCCTTAGCCATTTATAGTGGGTACCCCTGACCATGGTACTCAGGGGTCCCAGTCCTAGACATGATGCAAGACAAGACATGTTCATTTGTACAAGCACAATCGTCCACGGGGTCCAGGTCATTCAATCTTATCGTGTCATGCTAGCCGTCGCAACAATATTTCGAGAAATATCATGTCAGGTTTATCATGTCAAGAGTGCGCCACGGCGGGCCACTATCAAGAATTATCATGTTAAGTTATCAAGTCAAATTATCATGTCTGGAGTGCACCACGGCGGGTCACTATCAAGTCATGTCATTTATCAAGGAGGGAAGAAACTTGCACAATTAAATAATAATATATATATAATATATATATAATCTTGAAGCCAAGGAGAAACTCTATAACTTTTATATTGGGAGTGGGAAGAAATTCTGACCACAATTCAGGCAAATAAAACATTTAAACAATCAAAGTGGACCCCATGTGGCCCAAAAGTGGGAGAACATGCGGCCAAAGAGAGTGGGAGGCCACCCATGCGGCCAGCCAAAGCTTATGCGGCCAGAAAATAACTGAAGGGGGGCCATACGGCCAGCAAAAAATATTCATGCAACCAGAAAAGACAAGGAGAATGGAACCCGCAATTAAATGCAAGCTTCCACTCAAGCAAAAGAAAAGGGACACGTGGCCACTCAAGTACTGGGGCCATGTGGCCTAAAATTACATGGATACAAATCTTGGGATCCCACTACAATTAATGCTTCATACTAATGAGGCCAGCACACCATGGCGTATGTGGCAAAATATGGCACGTGGCCACTCAAACAATGCATGCGGCCAAAGAAGCAGGTGATTAACCGTATACATTAAATATAGGCTAAAGCATATATAATACATATAATATATTAGCAAGCCATATGCGGCTCAATGGCCAACTTGAGCCGCATGTACTAAAGCACATAATGTAGGCTAAAGATATAATATATAATATAATATAATATATATATGCATGCCACTAACAATTTTCTTAAATAATGCATGCTACAAATGCCTTATTTAATACAAGCAACCATGCGGCTCCAAGCTTTCTCCTATAGCCTATGCGGCCAAAATAGCTTTAAACATAGCTTATGCGGCTCCTTATTAGGTGTTCATGCGAGCAAGGCTTGCATCATGTGCATTTTATAATGCAACTAAAAGAACCATGCATTAAAGTCTTACCAGCACATGCATTTCAAAAATGCATTAAAATGGGAATTCAAGCAAAACTTGGCATTAATGGTCTTGCCAGCACAAGTATTTATGTAAGATATTAAATGGAATAGCACAAACAAACATGCATTACATAATGCATTGCCTAAGGCATTAATATGCGGCTGACGTACACCCTTGCATGCGGCTGACTAACCAAAACATTATTATAATGCATTTAAAATACATTGAGTGTGTGGATTCATGCGACTGGCATGCATTTTGTAATGCATGGTAATGCATTGAGTATGGATTTCTCATGCGGCTGGCTACTGCAGGTGCACTATAATAATAATATATTTCTGGCTCAAAGTTGTATGCATGCACGTTATTTAATTAAAGCAACTGCATGCAACTAATATATATGCTCGGCCATGCGGCCAGGAAACTACATACATGCATGCATTAATATAATGTGGCATTGGCCCTATGCGGCTAGCCAAAGCAAGGCAATTAATTAGATGGCCATGCAATTAATGCATGCAAGCAAATGATAAAAAATGGCCATGTGGCCAAGGTAATAAATTAATGCTCATGCGGCTAGATTTGTCCATGCGGCAGGGAAGAACACTTGCCACATGAAATAGTCATACACTCAAGTACTGTTCTTCTCCTCCACTTTCCGAGGAGAAGAACACCATGAAGCCATGCTTCCAAGCTCCATAATTCCATCATCCAGAGCCCAAATCCGAACTTCTATAGGTCTAAATGGGGTAGAACGAAATTCCCTACAACATGGAACCATCAAAACTTGGAAATAACAAGATTAAACAGATCGAACCCAAGAAATTCGAAAATACCACAAAACTAGATTTACAAAAATTTAACCATGGAAATAAAAAATGCTAAGTACTAAAGTGGGTTAGAAACACATGAGGAAGACAATAAAACAATAAAAGTGGGATTCCACCATGAAGCAAGATGCACTTGCCTAAGCTCTCCACTCTCTCAGGTTGGTGGAGAAGTAATGGTAGGGAAGAAAAAAGTTAATGAGGAGAGAGAAATGTGAGTGGGATATTTAATGAAGGTGGTGGTAGGTGGGAGTGGTTTGGCTCACATAAAATCAAGCAAAACCGAACCAAGCCAAACAAACCGAACCGAACCAAGATAAACCAATTAATAAAATGTCAAAATAAATCAAGCAGGGAGACATGCAATACGGGTCAAAATACATACACGTATTCCAAATACGTAATACGAGATATGGGTATTACAACTCTACCCACCTTAAAAGAATTTCGTCCTCGAAATTTAATCAAGAGGCTAAAGATTGCAATGACAAGCTATACTAATCTCAGGCAAGTTATACTAAGCAATCAATCATACAATCATGTATGTAAGCAAGAAAATCGAAGGCACGAGAAAGAGGGAAGATATCCTGCTAGAAACCTCTCTGCCGGTTCTGAATCTGAGCTTGGACTAGGGCATACTGCTGGGGTCTCTGTGGCTGGAATACTTGTGCCTGAGGCGACATTGGCCTCGGAGGCTGGTACTGCTGTTGCACTGGTGCTGGCGCTGGTCCCCTTACCGAGGGACTAGTCTGGGCCAATGATGAACTGGCCCTATTCGGACAGGACCCTATCTTGTGGTCTGGTGCTCCACAAGCCAAGCACAATCCCTGTGCTCTGCGACACTCCGAAACAACGTATCCTGGCTTCCCACAATGAGTACAGCCCATTATGGAAGACTGCTTCTGCTTCTGTTGCTGAGGGGACGTGACCGACGTTACTGAGGCCGCCTGCCTCGGAGTTCCAATTGTCAAAGCCCTGGCTGCCGGGACTGGTGCTGAAGACTGGTTCATCTGGCCGTGAGATCGCTTCCGACCTCCAGTCCTACCCACTATCCTGTGGGAGGTATACTCGTGCCTCCTGGTTGCCCTCAACACTGCATCAAAAGTCTGATGCTCAAACTGCTCCACTGCCAACAAAATTTCGAGGTGGAGCCCCTGTTGGAACTGCTGGGCTCTATCATACTCGGTTGCCACCAAAGTGGGAGCAAACCGACTAAGCCTGGAAAACTCGGCTGCATACCCATCGATCGTCCTGTCCATCTACTTCAGATTGGTGAACTTGGTTTGTAGATCGTACCGAGCCACCGCATCGAAGTACTTCATCTGGAATCTCTCTCTGAATACGTCCATAAGATAGGGGCCACTAATCCCACGGCCTACGTTACCCATCAACTGTAGGCAAGATCCAGTAACTGCAGGCGCACCACGGCCACCTTTTCGTCTTCTGGGGTCCTAGCTGCTTCTTGAATCACTTCGGTGTCCTGAAGCCATGCGTCAGCAGCGATAGCATCTTCACTGCCATCGAAGAACGGAGGGTTCAGGCGCTTGAAACTGTTCGCTGTACTGTTCCCATGACGACCACCTCTATTCAGAGCATCTTCCACTGCCTGGTGTAAGGCATCTCCTCTACGATCCTGGGAAGCTAACAAGGTCCTGATGAGACCCACCAAAGTGCCATCATCGGGCTCTGCGGGCTGGACGGGCTGAACTGGTGGCTCGGGATCCCTGGTAGGCATGACTCGGGAGGCTGCTCCTGAGTGCTGGGCCTGATCTTCTGGTTGTTGTTCGTCCACGGGAGGCGCTCCGCCTTGCTGATCGACAGATCCAGGAACAATGCCGCTGAAGAAGACGACATAGAGAACAATAAGGAAGGACCAAGACAGATCAACGATTACAAGCATGTGATCAGGACAAGAATTTCAGGGATTCGGAGAATACGAACAGAGATCAAGGACGAGTACTGATTGAGACATCTATTCGGTAAACCCTCAAATATCTTGATTTTCAAGACCTGTATGGGCCACCACTTAAACCATGTCACGCCCCAGAACCAGAATACTGGAGAGCGGGGGCAGACATAGCCAGCTACGTATAATAAAATGGGATCCACTCCACTATACGGTCACGGCTGTCTAGATATATCAGGGTTTATCTACAAGCCATCAGTCTCCTATGGTCAAAAACAAGCCTAGTGTCTCAATCACAAGCAAATAAGTGAATATTACAAGATGTTAGATCACCAAATATACAATAGTAAGGCGTCCCAAACATTACATATTCAGCTGATCATGAAGCTAGTCGATACAAAATGTGAAAACTAGTAAGAGTTTAGTCATACATGATCAACCCTAGGTTGCCAATCAAGTTACAGCCCGTAGGCGGACAGTAAGTAAAATGTACACGAGCTAACACTTGCTCGGCGGCTAAACGCCTCAAAAGAATAATTTTACAATAGAGTAGGAGAGCCAAAATAAACCCACTCGTTGCCAGGATTCCCTCTAGAGGTCACCATGTGGCTGGAAGGTCAGTAGATCCTCTGGTGCTGCTCCGGTATCTGGCCATACAAAACCAGCTGGGTCAGACCCCAGAAAGAGCAAGTGCCACAAAGGAGGCTTCACTTAGGAACTAAAACCAGCATATAACAAATGAATAACAAGGGTAATTAAAAGATACTGATAATAACTGAGATAACAATAATATATTGAGCATGAAGAAACCATTCAAGTAGCCAGACTTCAACCCTTAAACCAAACAAGGACCGGGGTTGTAATCCTTCGCCTGAATAGAAACCTGCCTCAATTGCTATTGATAAGGTAAAATGTATCAAGCATGACAGGTGATATACGATGAGATAACTATAGGACTATTCAGATAACCAGGTTACAACCCGTAAACCAAACAAGGATCGGGGTTGTAACCCTTCGTCTGAACAGAACTTGGCTTCTCCCACCATTTATCGGCAAGGTAAAATAAGAAATCAGGACATGTAACAATCTTGTACAGAATTAAGACAAGAATAGACTGGTAAACTCCATCCAACATTTCACGGCCAAGCAATGAGTACGGCTTGATACTTTAACTAACTAGGGTTACCACAGGCCTAGTTGCTAGCAAGATGCAGCGAGATTATTCCACAGCCACAAGCCCTGCAGCTAATCCAGGTTATCCAGGCGACTGGGATTCATTAAGCAATTATCAAAAATTATTAGGTGTGCCCCACATGACAGTGGGCTAGAAATGTGCCCTACTCGACGGCATGCTACAAGTCCAACAATTATGGCCGGGATAACGGGATCGCCTGTAACTGGGGAAATCTCTCATAACTACTGAATTATTCTAGTTATTTGCCTTAGCCATTTATAGTGGGTACCCCTGACCGTGGTACTCAGGGGTCCCAGTCCTAGACATGATGCAAGACAAGACAGGTTCATTTGTACAAGCACAATCGTCCACGGTGTCCAGGTCATTCAATCTTATCGTGTCATGCTAGCCGTCGCAACAGCATTTCGAGAAATATCATGTCAGGTTTATCATGTCAAGAGTGCACCACAGCGGGCCACTATCAAGAATTATCATGTCAAGTTATCAAGTCAAATTATCATGTCTGGAGTACACCACGGCGGGTCACTATCAAGTCATATCATTTATCAAGGAGGGAAGAAACTTGTACAATTAAATAATAATATATATAATCTTGAAGCCAAGGAAAAACTCTACAACTTTCATGTTGAGAGTGGAAAGAAATTCTGACCATAATTCAGACAAATAAAATATTTAAACAATCAAAGTGGACCCCATGTGGCCCAAAAGTGGGAGAACATACATACGGCCAAAGAGAGTGGGAGGCCACCCATGCGGCCAGCCAAAGCTTATGCGGCCAGAAAATAACTGAAGGGGGGCCATGCGGCCAGCAAGAAATATTCATGCAACCAGAAAAGACAAGGAGAATGGAACCCGCAATTAAATGCAAGCTTCCACTCAAGCAAAAGAAAATGGACACGTGGCCACTCAAGTACTGGGGCCATGTGGCCTAAAATTACATGGATACAAATCTTGGGACCCCACTACAATTAATGCTTCATACTAATGAGGCCAGCACACCATGGCGTATGTGGCAAAATATGGCACGTAGCCACTCAAACAATGCATGCGGCCAAAGAAGCAGGTAATTAACCGTATACATTAAATATAGGCTAAAGCATATATAATACATATAATATATTAGCAAGCCATATGCGGCTCAATGGCCAACTTGAGCCGCATGTACTAAAGCACATAATGTAGGCTAAAGATATAATATATAATATAATATATATATATGCATGCCACTAACAATTTTCTTAAATAATGCATGCTACAAATGCCTTATTTAATACAAGCAACCATGCGGCTCCAAGCTTTCTCCTATGGCCTATGCAGCCAAAATAGCTTTAAATATAGCTTATGCAGCTCCTTATTAGGTGTTCATGCGAGCAAGGCTTGCATCACGTGCATTTCATAATGCAACTAAAAGAACCATGCATTAAAGTCTTACCAGCACATGCATTTCAAAAATGCATTAAAATGGGAATTCAAGCAAAACTTAGCATTAATGGTCTTGCCAGCACAAGTATTTATGTAAGATATTAAATGGAATAGCACAAATAAACATGCATTACATAATGCATTGCCTAAGGCATTAATATGCGGCTGACGCACACCCTTGCATGCGGCTGACTAACCAAAACATTATTATAATATATTTAAAATGCATTGAGTGTGTGGATTCATGCGGCTGGCATGCATTTTGTAATGCATGGTAATGCATTGAGTATGGATTTCTTATGCGGCTGGCTACTGCAGGTGCACTATAATAATAATATATTTCTGGCTCAAAGTTGTATGCACGTACGTTATTTAATTAAAGCAACTGCATGCAACTAATATATATGCTCGGCCATACGGCCAGGAAACTATATACATGCATGTATTAATATAATGTGGCATTGGCCATATGCGGCTAGCCAAAGCAAGACAATTAATTAGATGGCCATGCAATTAATGCATGCCAGCAAATGATGAAAAATGGCCATGTGGCCAAGGTAATAAATTAATGCTCATGCGGCTAGATTTGTCCATGCGGCAGGGAAGATCACTTGCCGCATGAAATAGTCATGCGGTCAAGTACTGTTCTTCTCCTCCACTTTCCGAGGAGAAGAACACCATGAAGCCATGCTTCCAAGCTCAATAATTTCATCATCCAGAGCCCAAATCCGAACTTCCATAGATCTAAATGGGGTAGAACGAAATTCCCTACAATATGGAATCATCAAAACTTGGAAATAATAAGGTTAAACAGATCAAACCCAAGAAATCCGAAAATACCACAAAACTAGATTTACAAGAATTTAACCATGGAAATGAAAAATGCTAAGTACTAAAGTGGGTTAGAAACACATAAGAAAGACAATAAAACAATAAAAGTGGGATTCCACCATGAAGCAAGATGCACTTGCCTAAGCTCTCCACTCTCTCAGGTTGGTGGAGAAGTAATGGTGGAGAAGAAGAAAGTTAATGAGGAGAGAGAAATATGAGTGGGATATTTAATGAAGGTGGTGGTAGGTGGGAGTGGTTTGGCTCATATAAAACCAAGCAAAACCAAACCAAGCCAAACAAACCGAACCGAACCAAGATAAACCAATTAATGAAATGTTAAAATAAATCAAGCAGGGAGACATGCAATACGGGTCAAAATACGTACACGTATTCCAAATACGTAATACGAGATATAGGTATTACAATAATTGTAGATTATTAAAGAAGGATAGTTTACTACGAACCATGCTATATCTTATTTCGGAGCCAAATCATGTTTCGACAATTTTTATGCGACTACCCGATTTTGGACAAAACCATTTCTATTGGCGCAACTGATGCGCAACTATCCTCCGAGTAAAGTCATGCACTACCGTCGATGATTATGCTATTCACGAAACATCTACTCATATTAAGTTCGAGTTTATCTTATTTGCGGTCGACATACGAGATGCTATACGCATCGAACAATCGTCGATGATATAGTCTCGTCTTGATCAATCATAAAGTTCATGATCAACCAGTTCGTTCATTCTCGTATTATTATTTTATAAAATTTGATAACGTGATGCACACTCCATTTTGTATTCTTACATCATGCTTACGTTTTCTTACGTATCGATCTCGATACGTCGTATCAATTTCGATAGCGTAACGGTCAACTTTGATTCTGTTTCAACGTCGACAACTTGTATTGCATACGTCCTAGTTCTCCACAAACATTTTCGTACGTCTCGAATCGTTTCTCGATTCGTTGCATTCCGTTATGCTTCGATCGCGTAACCGAGTTACCGATTATCCAACATCGAACGCTCAAGTTATACGATCACGCCCTCTAAGTTTCGCATGATTAGTTCATACTCAAATGAGTCTTGTCGCAACATAACCAATCTATCTTCGTAGGCACGATTATCGCGTCAACCAACTTTTCACTGAGTCACAATTTGTGTGATCTGATTATAATTCGTATTGTCAAACTTTCTATCGAGATCGTAAGTCGTATGATTCGATTTCGACTCATGTATTCTATCATTTTTGTCGAGATTGCAAGTCATGCGATTCGATTATAATTTGTATCGCCCAATATTTGTATCGAGATTGCATGTCATGCGACTCGTTTGTAAGCTCGAGTTTTTCTTTTCCGTCGATCCGATTATTGCTTCAAGGCATAATCGTTCCGCTAGTCTCGGTCGTCCGACCGACTTATAATTTCTGTCCGACGTATCATTCATTGATACGAGTCTCGTCTTATCATCCCAACCAATTTTTGAAGAACACTTGCATCAACATACCGTCATACAAATTTCCAATCGAGTCTCGGTACTCTTCCGTCCGTTGCGGACAAACCTTTCGTAATTCTCACAACGCGTCGATACAATTCATCGTACAAGTGGTATATCATATACCATTCAGAATCGAGTCATTCATCGCATACGTGATATGGCATATACCACTCGAAATCAAGTCATTTCTTCATTATACTTAGTATGAACCAACAATCTCTTCGATTCACGATTTTGTAGTGATCGTGCTTGATCACAACCGTAACTTTGATTAAATCAAAATTCGACACAACTAGGCCAATGTTTTATTTGCCAACACAAGTTCGTGTGCAACCGAACGATTCGTTCTATCGATTTATGATTTTAGTTCCTTTTCGTTGCATCTCGTGCAACGATTTATTTCCAATCTCCTTTGCACTCCGTGTAACGATTACTTTGATATGAGTTGCACCACGTGCAACAATTCTACTTCCGACACGCATTGCACATTGTGCAACGATTTATTTTTGACTTTTAAAGTCAATGCTCAAATCCGTTCAACACATTCGATATTGACTTATCACTTTCATTACAACGCATTATTTAAGTTTGCATTGGTGCAACCAATATTCATAACCCATTGTACTTCGTGCATAATTTTATTTCTCATTCAACATATTACATTGCAACAACATCTAAAATGCATTTCATAATTTGTTGCACTTGTAGCAACTAACATTTTACGGCTCATTATACTTAATCAATAAACCCTTCGACTTTCTTAGCAAACATCATATAATTTCCAAAACACACGGCAAAATTACACGATTTGTATTAGACTTATTGTATGGAACATCCAGTACGGCATCGAGTAGAGTCAAGAGTGATTCGATTGGTGGTGGGCAACTTTTAGAATTGTAATAAGCGAGCGTCTAGAGAAAATTGAGCCTAGAGCTCTGATACAAATTTGTCACCCCGACCCAGAATACCCGAATCATCATCCTCGCAGGGGGCGTGATGCCGCACGAGCCTGGAATTGCGCTCGTGCAAGGCAAGATGACAAGTTCTTAAATGGTTATCTTTGAATTGATATTAACAACGAAAGAAAAACAGAGTATACGAAACAATTCTCTTTATTGATATTCTAACTGAGATTACAAAGACTTTCGATAGCCCAACAATATATGCCAGATTGGCTACAACACTCAGGTTCTCTTTGTCCATAAAAGATTTTACCGTTTCATACATCATGCCTTCTATATCTCGGTCGCATCAATCCTGTTGCAAGTCCGAGCGTCAATGCGATCGCACGCTTCAATACGCTTCGATGTTCCAAGCCTCAACGCGTTCAAGCGAAGCTTCATCGCGAGCCATCCATTCCCTGTACCCTGCATGAAAGCTGGTGTGGGATCAATAAGTTTGTCCTCGCATGTACTGACGAAAAGACCTTCCTTCTAAACCGACATTTTAGTGTTTATGTTCAATCATCAACGTAGCTTATGATCTTGCTATATTCTTCTTAGGTTCGATTTTATGGCATATTCGAAAGCGTAAAGCATGTTATCATGGCAAGCATGTTATTCGAATTGAATAACAAGCAGACAAGCAATCTCGTTGATTTGTGGCTTACCAGCATAGACGCACTCGCCCTTGCACCGACGCAAGGTAAATACGCCCCATTCCTTCCCTGTCATGTTATAAGTGCATCTCTAAGCAGGATCTATGTGTGCGGGACACATACATGCCTACACTTTTAACCATCGTTCCTTAACTATATGATGGTCGTTGGCGTATCTGCGCCAGAATGGACTAAAGGTGTTCTTTATCTTTTCTCTCTTTTTTTTCTTTTCTTTTTTTTCTCGAATTGGGTAGCTTGGCGCCTCGCGTAGTGGGTTACTGTCCCAATTATGGAGATCTACCGCTGTATACCATCATTTGTGGCTTTTTACATCTCGTCAAGCGGTCGCTAATCGTCTACGGATGTGCGCCTATCAAAGATATTCCCTCCTAGGCCAAACGGTCCGGTGCCCCGGCGCAGCCCGTTCGAGGGAACACCCGTGCACGGGAGATTATTACATTTATCTCAAGTCCATTCCATTCGACCATGCAACGAACTATTATTCAAACAACCAAGCATAGTCTTGAGTCCGAGACTCAGACTTTATTATCTCGTATTTCTTTCGTTTACTTTCTATGTTCTTACATTTCATACTTCATTTCAATGTTCAATAGCATCATGCCTCAACTCAGTGTTCGTCAACCGAACGACCTGAAGGTCTCGAACACCTTTCGAGGCATCATGTCATATCCGACAGTTCCGCCACATTATGCCACAATTGTATTCTTTTGTAACGAAGCCATCTTTTATGATCTCGTACACGTAGGCACATTTCGACCATATTTCTATGTTCTATGCCTTAGTGTTTAATGTTCGTGCTTGCACGCTAGGGCGTTCGCCTATTGTCTTTCAATGTTCTAGCCTTCTAACTCGTGCGCGAAGGCACGGAATGGTTCGTGCACTAAGGCACTCGCCGAATACAGTTATCCCATATTCTTGCGGTTTGTGCACCGAGGCACTCGCCTTTGCGATATTCAATGTTCCATAGCGACTGTATTTGATGCACATTTTATTTCAATTGTTCTAACTAGTGTTCGACACACACTACGATTTATCTTCCGATCGGACCACGCCCGTGGCGTCGATAGGTTAACTTAGCATAATGATATATTTTGACTTAGGCATGAAGGAGAAAAAAGAGTCAATCCTCCCACCTTGAGTCGATATGCCTTATCGTTTGCCGAGCCGATGCGGCTCGATTTCATAACTTGTTGTACGGCCAACTCTTCTGACTTAGCCATTCGAGGACTTCGTGCTTCATTGAATTATACGTCCGATTTGGCTTACCATGCCCAAGTCCTAGTCCGTCGCAAGGCAACAATTTAGTTTTGCGGACCCCTTACTGAATAAGGTAGAAGTCGACCTCTAATATTTTAGTGTAAACGTATAGCCTGTACATGAAACCAACTAAAATCAATACTTGTATTGATTCAAACTTGCGCCTTGGTGATTCGATTTCTTAGAATCTTCGAGCCGATTCAACGCACTTATCCTATGGGGCAATGCGGCACTTTGATCGATTCAACTCGATGCATTCTTTGGGACAATGCAACTCTTCGCATCGACTTAGTTCGATACGTTGCTCGGGACAACGTAACTCTCGTATCGATTCGCATCGATACATTTTATTCGGTCAACGTGACTCGTTGAGTCAACGTCTCAGCGTAATGTGCCGTACGGAGCGGGGCATTACAGAATATACCACTCAAAATAAGGTTCGTCCTCGAACCAAAACCAACACTCCGATTAAGTTTTATAGATCGTTTACGATCTCGTCCCACCAATGTTGTTCAGTTTTACACTATCTTGCAAGCTTTTCATTAACATTTCAAAGTCCTCCTGCAGCTCGATTTGAATTTGTACAAACTCGATTTGGATCCGTACCTATATTCAAGGCGTCCCGAAGATATATGTATTTCGACCAAGTCTAGTGGTAGCAAATTGGAACAAAACTGACAGGTAAATTTCAATCCTATGCTTGCCATCTCGTACTCTCGATCGGACTTATCTTAGCAACCGATCTCGAAATTTTATCGCATATGTATATTCGATACATACGTGATTCATTCAACAAAGTGTAAGCCCACTTCCCAAATTTTTAATTTTTTTTAATTTATATGTTTATGAATTTTATGGTCATTGTGAGTCATACCAAAGCTTGTAGGTGGGATATAACCATATTAAGGTCATATGACCTCTAGACAGCTTATATATGTATTATTTAGCTATTTTATATTTTTCTACAATTTTTGGATATTTTTAGGTATTTAATATTTAAGGTTTTATTATTTTTAAGGACTTTAGGATTTACTGTAAGGTCATACGGGAGTATTTTTGGACCAAATATTTTTATTTGGGCTCTAAATGACTAAAAATATTTTCTAGAATATTTTAGAATTTTTCTGGATTTATTTAGAATTTTTGGGAATTTTTATATAATTAAAACCTATAAATTATATTTTATAGGCTTTGGGAATTTACTGTGAGGTCACACGTTGAGTTTGTTTAAATTTTTTTATTTATATTCTAGAAACTTAGAAATATTTCTAGAATTTTTCTGGATTTTTTGCAATTTATTTTGATTTATTTGGACTTAAAATGATTTTTAAATAATTTTTGAATTAAATAAATAATACCCAGAAATCCACCCGGGGGGGGGGGGGGCGCCCACCTTTCGGCGTCAACTGCTACAGTGACCGCCTCTCTCTCTCCTATATATATTATTATATTCGCCCACCCTAATTAAATTCCAGCAGCATTTTGTGAGAGAACTCATCTACGGTTTCCGACTTCCCGAAGCGATTACCGCCAACTCCGACGTGCTTTTGTGCACCATTTTTTTGTTGGATTCGTATCGAGGTAAGATTTCTTATTATTTAATTTATTTTTGTAGATATTATTCCTAAATTTTTGAAAAATTCGTAGAGTGTCGGTTGTCCGAAACTTGACACGTTTCGGTGTTTTCGAGATTCCGGGAGGACCGAAAATCGAAATCATGAACCGTTTGAAGTTTCGGAAAGCTAACACAGACTCTACGACATATTTTTCCCAAAAATTATTTGTTTGTCTAGTATTTTAGTTATTCTGTTGAACTCAGAATTGATCGGTTGATCACCGTTTTGGTCACGATTAGCCATAACGGCGATATCTTTTGACCAATGTGATTTTGTGGCACGGTTGATTCCAGCGCACTCGTGGCACTGAAATCTTCCAAGATGCACTTTCAAAATCTAGAGTTCAGTGTTTGTCCAGAGAGTCAATGGCACGCCTCGATTTGCGTGTTATGGTTTCCAAAATTAGAAACATGACTTTTGATGGCCAAACTTGCATTTAGATTATATTTAGATTAATTAGGTTAAATAATGTTTTTAAGTAGTTTATTCTAGAATTAACTATTATTAGATTAGTAACCCAACTAGCCACTATTCCATGAATTTAGAACTAGAACATTAGAATTGATTTGTGGTTTTCGTGCACGGTTTGTAGTGCGATATGTGTTATAGGTTGACAGCTTCTAGATTGGCAATCCCCTCATCTACTTTGGATATACGGTTGGGTTCGTATCATCAAAACAAATCCGTAGACAAGTAGTTTGACGACTTTAGAGACCATTGACGCTGGCACGTTTTCGGTGCAAAGCGTTCCAATGGCGGACATCATTTTTATCCGAAATTACCGTTTTCCTTGTGTCCAGAATTGGACTTAAGGACAGGCAATCCTAGCTAATTTGACTATTCTAAGAATATTGGCAATGTCTATTTCAGCTTTTGGAGACAGTTGTGAGATTTAGACTTTATGGCTTAGCAGTTGACTATATTTTGTTGGATCTGCGTGCACCCTCCAGGCAAGTATACCTTGCCTCCCTCTACAGTTTAATTTACATGCATTTCTTTTCAATTTTCAGTCTTTGATTATTTATGGACATGTGCTTTTCGTATTATATTTGTTGAGCTGTTTTTATTGCACATAGCTGTGTTCATTTGGTCTTGTGGTTCATATTTGGAGTTTGTCACCTATACCTTTTGAGTCATGTCATAGAATGAGTGTGTAGTGAATTGCTAAACCTTTGATTATCGTTTTACACAACCAGAGAGTCCACACTCGGACGAGGGTTGATCAGTGCACCAGAGAGTCCACACACGGGAGGGTGTTTATCGTGTTATTGGCACCAGAGAGTCTACACTCGGGATGAGGGTTGACCAATTGCACCAGAGAGTCCACACGGGACGAGGGTGTTTTGCCGTGAGCTAACCAGAGAGTCCACACTCGGGACGAGGGTTAGTGCTTAGTTCAAACCCGTGAGTCCACACTCGAATGTGGGTTTGGTATTCCATTGATCTCGTGTTCATTGTGTTCATCCAGCAGTTCAGTTACGTGTAGTTCTTGTATTCCAGTTTTTAGTCACCGGTCAGTAGCCACTTGTCGTTAGTCACTTGTTAGCAGTTTAGTCGTAGTATGTCGCCATGTTAAGTGTCGTTTCTTGTTTATATCCTGTTTATATTATCATGCATGATGAAACAGCTAAATAGGCATATTTTTATGTATCTTGCTATGTCCCCTGAGGACCTGATGATCTCTTCAGGTAGCTGATTGTATAGAGTTAGTTAGCGGCTCATGATGGTAGTGATTACACTTGCAGGAATACAGGTATTTGCTTGTGATATTTCTTTTATCTCTCGTGCTTTATATTCCATACCATGATATATTCTGCTTATTTTATAGACTCATATCATTCTTGGAGTCTAATCGGACAATATGCTAATGGACTGCAGACCATGACCCATATT
>JANAVB010029737.1:0-50308 GCA_029216955.1 Iris pallida
TTGAACTGGGCCCAAGTCTGGCCCTCAACTCCTTCCCTGTGATCTGTTTGATACCACGCACGGGCTAAGTCCTGCATCTGGCTGCCCGCCGCCTCGATCTGGAGTCGATTTGGTATCTCCGCCAGTCGGAAGATCTCCTCAATATGCTCTATCCAGTCGTCGGCATAGTGGATGCCCTCTGTTTCGAAGAACTCCCGAGGGTGCATCTTCTGGAAGTCCTGTATGTCCTCCACCCTCCGACGGGGCTGCTGCTGGGCCCCCTGAGCAGTAATCATCTCGACTGTAGTGTGAACCAGCTGGTGTGCCTCATCGATCCCCTGACGAAAATCGATAGTCTGCCTCGTCTGCTGCTGCTGGTGGGACTCCAGAATCCTCTCCACGAAGGAGAAGAGATGTGCAGCATCTACCATCCCCACAGGCGGAGGCTGCTGCGGTAGAAGGATCTCAGGAATCACAATGCTCGGCCTCATGACTGGTGGAGGTGCTCCTCCAAAAGTGGCAGAAACACCGACTCCTGAGGGCTGTACTGGCCCTGTGGCACCGGAAGCTGGCTGCTGCTGAGGTCGAGAGGTGCTAGACCCCTCTCTAGCGTCTCCCAGTCCAGGACGATACGATCTCGTCTCAACCATCCTGGAGACACAGATCAAACAAGAAACAATTACTGAGAATGTGTCAAAAAATCAAAGGAGGACAGTTTAAAATTTTAAGGAAGACAATAAGCAGCAAAGTAGATATACGGAATCTGATAAGGAATTTTCCTAGTGTGATTGAGTACCTCAAAAAAAATATACTAATTCCTACTGCAGGCTGCAGCGATATTCTAGTTCGAATACCACTACATTTCCAACCTAGACCTGCATGGGCCACCACTAAAAACGTGTCACGACCCGCACCCTAGAGTAAGGGCACGAGACGTGGGTACGTCCAGCCTACGCCGCAGTGTCGGCGGTAGAACGCTGTTCTAGGTCACAACATCTAACAGTTTAAGGTAACAACAGTTATACTCCCCGAATGGGGGTGACATAACAGAATATATCTAAATCACATCTAAGGTAGAATACGATAAAATAGAATGATATAAAAGATATAAGATCCAAATCCACGAGAAATACAAATAAAGAGAAAACTAAGGGTCTATGATAAACTCCACTGACAACCAGAAATAATACAGATCCAAATATATACAACTCAATCTCCAATACTATGAAATAAGATAAAGACATCTATGGAGCAACAGTCTCTACTGCTAAGGGATCCGACTGGAAGTCCAGATCGCAAGTGTCCTCTAAGGCTGTCCCATAGAAGGTATCTAAGCAGGCCTCCTCCTCGTCCTCTATAAAATTATCAATAGGTCCAATCAGGACGGGAACGAGCACATATCTCTCAAAACAGTTCATAGCAGGTTAGGAGTATAAAACATGTAATAGAGTAAAATACAGGAAATACTGAAAAGGAAGTACAGAAAAACAGAAGTTATTTTGTAACTGAAAGTAATACATGATAAGTAAAGACTGTAAGTGGCTAAGTGATTTAGAGTACAATATGGTTATGTAAACGGCTTAGGAGCACATGAATACAACTAAGAAGCACATGAATACCTACTGGGGATAGTGTTCACATAACCAATTCTACTCACCCCGCCCCAATCAATACACAAGGATCCATTCAAGTTACGTTATAGGCACATGAATACAGCTAAAGATACGTGAACTCATGTAGTGAGTAGTACATGAGGCACATGATAGTACATGAAAGCACACGAGAATATGTAAATACATGAACTAGTACGAGTACAAGGAGTACCTGATGCACATGATAAAGTACATGAACATAAAATACCCGATACACCCGTAGAGGGATAACATCTCAGAAAAGGATCCATATAGTACTAATCCGTGAAGATACGTGTCAGCATCAAGTAAAGTAATCTAGAGCAAGAATATAGTCCAGACAGGTATGAAAAGATCAGAGAATGTACTCGCCTGCTATCTGAATGTCCAAGATGAAAGTACTGTCCGAGGAGTGGTGTCTGGCTCCTATTAGAACAGCACAAGTCATAACAAGTCCAGAATGGTAATAAGATGCACTACAACGCGTTCTACATGAATCTAGGTCAATCTAGACCAAAGTCAACTCTTGGTCAACTCTGGTCAACCCTAGAAGTCAAACTAGGTCAACTAGGTCAAACCTAAGTCAAACAAGTCTATATTAGTCTAACTAGTCTATTCTAGGTCTAACAAGACTAAACAAGTCTAATCTAGACTCCATACTAGGCATTCAAGCCACCCATAGGCCATAGGCTATACCATGCCTATGAACCAAACCATAATCACATACACAAGTCAAAATATCTAATATATAATATACTCTAATATAGGATACACATATTGATATATTATATAATATAACTTAGAATACACATAACCTATAGGCTACTATATGCATATCACATATACATTATATATATCCATATTAATATAATATGGTAACACACTTTAGCATATAGATATACCTACAATATACATATTATATATATATATATATATATATATATATATATATATATATATATATATTACACAAATATATATATATGGAGAAATAGGAAGGGGATGTGGTGGTGGCATGTGTGAATGAAGACATGTGTGTGAGGCTTGAACCTGTCACATGAAAGTGTGTACAGAATTTAGGAACAATGAGTGATACATGTGTCCATGTGTGTGTGTGTAAGAGAGATAGACATGTGTGTGCAAGAGGGTGTGAGACATGAGGGTGTGTGAGAATACAAGAGTGTGTGTGAAGAGTTTTAGGGTGAACAGGAAAACAGTTAGTGTACATTTGTGTTTAAGTGTCAATAGGAAACAGGAATCATCATTGAAATATGGAATTAATCAGTTAAAAACCCAATCCACATGACAGTGAAACATGAATCAACCATTTCAATTATCAGTTCATTTGAAAATAGTGAATGACTAACAAAAATGAAATCTGGAAATGGTGATTATATAGGTGTGAACCTGTGAATCAGTGAGCACATTAGGGAAAACTGGGAATGAATGATCTCAGTTAAAAGAATCAGTGAAATGGAAACCATGAAGTTACAGTTAAGGAAAAAGGAAATCAATTCAATGAATAAATCATTTATTCCAATCTCAGGTTAGGAACCATTTCAGTTGACAGGAAACATTGAATCAAACATTCATTAAAGTTCAGTTTATAGCAAATTTCGAAAGGAAAAAGGAAATCAAAATCTCGGTTAAGTGAAATCGGTTGGCAAGAAGGGCATTGAAAGTTTACCAATGAATAAAACCTTCATTCAAATCAGTGTTCAGTAGGAAGGAACCCATTTCTTAATCAGTATTTTGAAATCTAACCCAATGTCAAAATCTCATTCTCAAATCCAAAAGCCAAATTCGAATGCAATATTTCATTAACATGAATCAACAATCATGTGGGGATCAAAAATCAGTGAAAACATCAAATAACAGGGAATTAAAGTGTTAGGAAATACTGCAAAAACACAAGTATCAGGAATATATCAGGGTTCGTGAAATTTTACCCAATCGAATCCACATTCACAACAATAACCTAAACTTATCAGTAAACTAATTTAACAGAGATAATACATCATATTTAGGATCTAATTAGCAATTTAAAACACAATAAAATCATTTAAACTGAAATAAAAATAAGGAACTAAATAGCACACTGATACACGCACAGTGCACACACAGTGCACGTGCAATACTGTGTCCGACACGATACGAGTGTTCGTGAAACTCTAGAAATCTCGTTTCAGTCAGTGTCCCAACACGTGTGTCAAGTTACACATGTCCTAGCATCGTGTCCTGCTCGCAATCAGCCCCGAGCAGCAGGGAAGGGAAACTGTGCGCGCGCGTGAGGTGCACCCGCTTATTTTCGTGTCCGTGGCGACACAACACGAGACCAAAACGTGCTCAGTACCCTAAAAACCCATAAGCAAGGTTAAAACCTAAATTTCTATTCAAATACATTTCAGAAAATAGATCGAAATGCCCTTTAGGGCATTTCGTCAAACACCTATAAACATGGACTGATACGTGTCCGATACGGACACGTATAGGACTCGAAACTTAGGGTTAGCTAGTCCTACAGTTAGGTTAGGCCTAGGGCTTCCTAGATATGCAATAAAATCAACTTTTCATGGTGTAGAATCGAATTTACCTATGGGTGTACAAAGCTCAAAAAGCCCCAAATGGAAATGGTTCCTCAAGCTTCCAAAACTCTCCCAAATTTTCTCCCCTGAAATTTCTCAATAAAAACAGCAAGTAAACTTAATTTAGAGCCTATTGCAATTGGTTTGGGGAAAAAGAAATTAAATAGGAATTTCTAGAAATTAATGAAGATAGAGACTTATCTCTTTCTAAAACTTGTAAAATATTTCTAAGGAGGCTAGCCCTAATTTCTAGGAGCATTAAATAGTGGAGGAATGACCTAAGGTGGCCGGCCAAGGGTGTGGGCTAGGGCTAGGTTCACTTGGTGTTGGGCTTTGGGCCTCTAAGGCTTTAAGTCATAAGTCATGACTTGTGAAATCACAAGCCATTTTCTAAACAATTTAATTCATATTTCCTCCTAATAAATTCTAATGAGTTAAATGACACTAACTTAGGTCAAGCTAGTGTTCCATAACCTAACCAAATAGTCATGACCTAGGTTAGCCTCTAGGACAGTCTCCTAAGTCAACACTAGTCAAAGTCAAATATAGCACCAATCAATTATATTAAAAATCACCAAAAATTCTAATAATTATAATTAATACTAATAAATCCAAATTAATTCCAAAATTTTAAAAATGACCAAAATACCCTCAAGCTAGAAAAGTGGCAGTGACAGCTCGATTGATTCCAGCACACTCGTGGCACTGAAATTTACCAAGGTGAACTTTCAATATCTAGAGTTCACAGTATTTGACTAGATAGTCAAGGTACGCCTCGATTTGCGTGCCACGGATTCCAAATTGTAAACTGTGATCTTCCTTGGCTAAAAATTAGTATTTAATTTTAATTCCAGAACTATATTAGATTAAATTAGATTTTAGATGGTTTATTTTAGAATTAAATAGGATTAGTTATGTTAAACTAGTAGCCACTTTCTAGGGTTTTTTGAGTGGGATTTTCATAATCTAACGTGTGGTTATTTATTTGACGGGATAGATCGGTCTATGATGTTTGAGTTGTGACTTCATCATCTAGCGGAGCAAGGAAAGTATCACTATGACCTATGTTGCCTTTATTTTATGCTGCATGCTATTCTTTTCCTTAAATTGATAGTCTTATCTTCTATATCCTTGGTGCATGAGAGTTATACTTGTTACCATACATGTTCACTTAATGTTTTCTTTCAATGTTCTATCTTCAATGTTCAATGTTCAATGTTTAAAGTTAAAGTTAATGTTAAAGTGATCATGTTTACTTGTGAGAAAGTCGGAAGGGGGAATACAACTAGTATGCATGTGGTCTACTCAATGTACAATTTTTCTCCAATGTCAATGTTGATAGCAGTCGTTGCACCTCACGTACCGACTGCCGGATGTTCTAACCCGTCCACATGTAGATCAATTGTATTCTAAAACACACCGTACACGTGATTTATTTCGTGTTGATATTTTGCCCATAGGTTTGTCTTATATTCATCGTTCTCTTGTATTGTCTTCGTGTCTTAATTATACCTTCAACTGTTCCAAGTCATAATTGTACTCTCAAACCGTTTCCCAAGATATAGTGTTTTTTATATCATGTTATATTCATTCTCTTTTTATTGATATTCTGCGTGCTTGTATATTATATTGTGTAGCGTAGTGTTATGGTGATCTTGCTCCAATCCTGACTGGAAAACTATTTTTTAGCTTTAGACGACGTGGTTTGCCCCGAGGTTTATGGTGCGTATCATGGTGACAAATGACGTTACCAATATGCCGGTTGCTTCTTCTGATGCGGAGTAGCATATTTCTTTCTTATGTACTTTCGTGTTATTCTTAGCTAGTGAGCTTAGCGGACTTTAGTTTCATTGGTTTTATATTTATTTTAGCGGGTTTGTTCATGAGACTATTATGAGTTGTAGTGGATCCTTCTTTAAAACATTTATTGAGACTTTTAAGTTAAATCTCTTTGTATTGAATTAGTTGTGGATGATATACGTGGACTGTGTACTTGTATGGATAAATGCTTATTATAGATAACGTACTACCGTCGACTCTGCGGCGTAGGTTGGGCTTGGACATGTCTTGTATCCGAAAAGCGGGTGTGGGTCGTGACAAATTTTTTGGTGACCCATGCAGGTCTGTTTTCATAAAAGATCGTGAACTTGTGGTAGCACTCAAGTTAATCGTACTACTGCAAGCCTACGACTAGTATGCTCATTCACAATTAGGATTGATTTGATCTTAGAAGATACCAGGACTAGGAGTCCCTTATTTAATTCTATTTTTAGGTAAATAAGGTTGATACATAGGCCATATAATTCTATTGTATTTTAATACGGGGGTATGATCCAAGGTGGGTAGAATATACATTTAGTAAGTTAGGCCTTCATAGAATTTAATTTCTAATTTTGATCATTTTTTGTCCTATTTTATCTTCTGCCTTCTCTAAACTTCGTTTTGTTTTCAAAACTGACACTTTTATTCAAGGACATATACTTATATTTTTCTTATCATGATCGATTTGTTTGAATTTATGGAAGCTTCTTGAAATTTTTATGGATATAGTTAAAATAATTTTCGATGACTTACAATGGTAAGGCAGATGCGCACTGTCTCCATTTATTTGAATTATGGAGACTGCGGGTTCACAGCAGTCAGCAGCGCACTGGCGTGGCATGACCCCTAAGTTAAAATAATTCTAAGTATGCATAGGTTGTCGAATATTACTAAAACTATATCCTAGTTGTATAATTGATCTTTTGATTAATTATATCAATATTGGGTAGAGTTGATAAAGTGTTCGATAACGTATTATACTTGAGTCCTGAAACCAAGGGTTCACGGCAGCTAGATGTACACTGGCGAAGCATGGATTCTCGGTTAATTGACTTTGGATATACTTATGATTTTCGAATATCATAGCGACTATATCCTTTATTGGCATACGACTATTAAAAAAAATTTCTTTCAAATTTATTTGATGTCTTATTTCTTGTTACCACCTTCTCTACAACTAGTAATTCTTTATTTCTCTCATATTTTTCTATTTTCGAATCGTCATCTTTTAAACCTATTTTGATTTCTTTCCATTATATTTCTAAAACGTATTTAGATTTTGTTTCTATACGCCTGATCAATTTCGATCATTCATCACATTATTTTCTTGATTATATTATTTGTCGTGCTTATTCATATCGATTGGTCATGTCATATTTTGATGATATTCTTGGTTGTGCCTATTTCTATCTTTTAAAATTTTGAGGACAAAATTTTTCTAAGGTGGATAGATTTGTAAGTCCACTTCCCAAATTTTTAATTTTTTTAATTTAATTTGTTTATGATTAATTTTATGGTCATTGGGAGTCATGCCAAAGCTTGTAGGTGGACTATGACCATATTAAGGTCATATGACCTCTAGATAGCTTACATATGTATTATTTAGCTATTTTATATTTTTCTACAATTTTTGGATATTTTTAGGTATTTAATATTTAAGGTTTTATTATTTTTAAAGACTTTCATGATTTACTGTATGGTCATACGGGGGTATTTCTGGACCAAATATTTTTATTTGGGCTTTAAATGACTAAAAATATTTTCTAGAATATTTTAGAATTTTCTGGATTTTTTTTAGAATTTTTGGAAATTTTTATATAATTAAAACCTATAGAAATTATATTTTATAGGCTTTGGGAATTACTATGAGGTCACACGATGATATTTTATGTTAAAATATTTTATTTAGATTCTAGACACTTAGAAATATTTTCTAGAATTTTCCAGATTTTTTTTGGATTTTTCTGCAATTTATTTTGATTTATTTGGACTTAAAATGATTTTTTAAATAATTTTTTGATTTAAATAATTAATTATCCAGTAATTCACCCAGGGGGCCCCACCTATCGGCGCCAACTGCTACAGTGACCGCCTCTCTCTCTCCTATATTTATATTATTATATTCGCCCACCCTAATTAAATTCCAACAGCCTTTTGTGGGAGAACTCATCTAGGGTTTCTGACTTCCCGAAGCGATTGCCGTCAACTCCGACGTGATTTTTGTGCGCTGTTTTTTGTTGTTGGAAGCATATTGAGGTATACTTTCTGAATATCTAATTTATTTTTGTAAATTCTGAACCTAAATTTCTGGAAAATTCGTAGAGTGCTAGTTGTCCAAAATTTGACACGTTTCGGTGTTTTTAAGATTTCGGGAGGACCGGAAATCGAAATGAGGAACCGTTTGAAGTTTGGGAAAGCTAACACAGAGCTCTACGACATATATTTTTCCCAGAAATTATTTCCTTATTCTACTATTTTAGTTATTCTGTTGAACTCAGAATTGATCGGTTGATCACCGTTTTGGTCACGATTAGCCATAACGGCGATATCTTTTGACCAAAGCGTAATTTTGTGGCATGGTTGATTCCAGCACACTCGTGGCGCTGAAATCTACTAAGGTGCACTTTCAAGATCTAGAGTTCACAGCATTTTACTAGATAGTCAACGGCACGCCTCGATTTGCGTGCCACGGGTTCCAAATTGAAAACTGTGATGTTCCTTGGCTAAAAATTAGTATTTAATTTTGATTCCAGAATTATATTAGATTAAATTAGGTTTTAGGTGATTTATTTCAGAATTAAATAGGATTAGTTATGTTAAACTAGTAGCCACTTTTTAGGGTTTTTAGAGTGGGATTTTCATAATCTAACTTGTGGTTATTTATTTGACGGGGTAGATCGGTCTACGACGTTTGAGTTGTGACTTCATCATCTAGCGGAGAAAGACAAGTATCACTATGACCTATGTTGCCTTTATTTTATGCTGCATGTTATTCTTTTCCTTAAATCGATAGTCTTATCTTCTATATCATTGGTGCACGAGAGTTATACTTGTTACCATACATGTTCACTTAATGTTTTCGTTCAATGTTCGATCTTCAATGTTCAATGTTCAATGTTTAAAGTTAAAGTTAATGTTAAAGTGATCATGTTTACTTGTGAGAGAGTCGGGAGGGGAAATACAACTAGTATGCATGTGGTCTACGCAATGTACAATTTTTCTCCAATGTCAATATTGATAGCAGTCGTTGCACCTCACGTACCGACTGCCGGATGTCCTAACCCGTCCACATGCAGAACACTTGTATTCTAAAACACACCGTACACGTGATTTATTTAGTGTTGATATTTTGCCCAAAGGTTTGTCTTATATTCATCGTTCTCTTGTATTGTCTTCGTGTCTTAATTATACCTTCAACTATTCCAAGTCATAATTGTACTCTCAAACCATTTTCCAAGCTATAGTATTCTCTTTTGATATGATGTTATATTCATTCTCTTCTTATTGATATTCTGCGTGCTTGTATATTATATTGTGTAGCGTAGTGTTATGGTGATCTTGCTCCAACCCTGACTGAATAACTATTTTTCAGCTTTAGACGACGTGGTTTGTCCCGAGGTTTATGGTGCGTATCATGGTGACAACTGACGTTACCAATATGCCAGTTGCTTCTTCTAATGCGGAGTAGCATATTTCTTTCTTATGCACTTTCGTGTTATTCTTAGCTAGTGAGCTTAGCGGACTTTAGTTTCAGTAGTTTTATATTTATTTTAGCGGGTTTGTTCCCGAGACTATTCTGAGTTGTAGTGGATCCTTCTTTAAAACATTTATTGAGACTTTAAGTTTAATTCTCTTTGTATTGAATTAGTTGTGGATGATATACGTGGACTGTGTACTTGTATAGATCAATGCTTACCATAGACAGCATACTACGGCCGACTCTGCGGCATAGGCTGGGCTTGGACATGTCTCGTATCCGAAAAGCGGGTGTGGGTCGTGACATGGGGGCTGGCGTGTCAGTTTCTGCCCCAAGGCACACGCCAAGACTCGTGTGTCCAAGTGACACGGACACGCAGGATTCGTTCCCGAGCAGCAGGACATGCGCACGGCTCGCGTGCGAGCATATTTCAAATAATCTATTCAAAAACATTTCGAATATTTCAAATAAAAACCCTTTGTGGCATTTCATCAAACACATACATACAAACTATGATACGTGTCCGATACGGACACCAAATTGACACGAATTTCTACCAAACTTCTCCTACAGCTAGGGGACACCTAGATGGATGCATCTATGGAATAAAATCAAGGTTTTAGAGTGATTTGTAGGAAGTACCTATAGGGATCCAATCTCCAAGAAAAAGCCCCAAATATCAAAGTCTCATTCCTCAAGCTATGTCCCAATGAGCTCTCCTCCTTATAAGCTAGCCTCCTTCTCCTTCTACTCCAGATTTGGATTCTAATGCAAAATATTGGGATCAATTTGGTGGAGAAATGATGAAAGAGGAAATAAATTACGGTTTCCTAAAGGGAATTTTCTAAAAGAGGCAAGTGTGTGTGAGGAGACATAAAATATGCTAAATTTAGGTTAAGAATGGGCTGTGGTGGCCGGCCATATAGGGGTCTAGGGTTAGGGTTTCATGTAAATGGGCTTGAGCCTAAGTTCATAAGCTAGCTAGAACAACCCCTTAGCTATAAGTCCAAAATACCTCATTTTCCCAATCCTCTCATGAACCCTAGCCACATCCAAGTCAACTAAGTCTAACTTAAGTCACATTAGGGTCCCACACCATGCCAACTAAGTTACTAAAGTCAAAGTCAAACTCTAGGCTAGTCTCCATAGTTACAATAGCAAAAGTCAAAAATCACAACACCAATGCATTAATTAATAAAATAATTTACAAAAATTAAAATGACCAAAATACCCTCAAGACTAAAATGTGGTAGTGACAAAAAATATCGTATCGAGATTTCCAAAACTTATTTTTATTTATTTATAAAATGCTATTGTTATTATATACAAATATGGTTATTATTTTCAAAAAATAATATTTATGTAAACATCTTATTCACATACAAAGTGCATGAAATTTAATTCATGTACAGTTTGATTTTCGAAAACAAATTATGATTTTTGCATTTATTTGGAGAAATGTTTTCAAATATTTAAATCCTTATGGTAATTTTGAAATTATTTATTATTATTTTTATTAGTTATTATGAAGATCGTGGAAAATATGAATTTAAATATTAGTTATGGTCATTTAAATTAAGTTGATTTATGGATTTTATTTTAAATGGTTTTAACTATTAGATAAGAATTACTTCAGATTTAAATAAGGATTTGATTTGATTGGACAAATTTGGATTTGATTTAAACTAAAGGGTGAATTATCCCAAAGGGGTCCAAATCCTTATTCAAGCAGGAGTTCCACCCCCTATAAATAGGGGAGCCTCCGTATTGCTCTCCTCCACAAATAGTCCGCAAATTCCCCCACAAATATCCGTGTATCGTGTCCGTGCTGCCGTCGCATCCACTATATATTTTTACATATACATAGCAACCCCTTCGTGTCGACAATCCCGATACGACGTTCTACACCTAGCCTACAGCCACCCAAGCTGCAGCCTCCTCCCTGTCAGCCACCTCCCTATCATCACCATCGGCGGAGTTCTCCCCTAATGTAGCCTCGTCACCAACGGACTATCACCCAATCTTCTTCAACAGCAAACAACCCTTTACCGTCGACCCCTCTTTCCGACACCACCACCAGCATCTATCCCTTCGCCAATCACTCAAATCCGGCTACCATCGCCTGATCCCATCTGTAACACATCATCACCACCACCATCGTCATCATCCTCCACCCGTCACCAAAACCACCACCGCCACCACCATCGGCTCCGTCAGGCACGCCCACCACCACCCTGTACAGCCCCGAGCCGAGCAAAGTGCTTCCCCCAACTACCTTCGCCGAAGCCCCCATCTTTTCTCAGTACCTCGCCAGCCACCGACTACCACCGTCGGCTACCCAAAACCTCCAAAAACGAAAACAAAACAAAATCTCAAACCACCACCACCCTTACCTATCTCCGCCAACCGGAGCAGCTGCCAGCGGGCCTGGCCTCCTCCTCCGGGGACCCATCGCCGCCGCGTCCAGCGTGACCGCCACCAAGCATGCGCCTCTCCACCCTCTCGCTTCCTCTCGATCTTCCCCTCTTCTCACGCTCACTCTCGTCCTTTGGCCCTCTTTCCCTCTTTGGCTCTCCAGAACTCCTCTGCTGTTTCTCTCGCTCACTATCTCTATTTTGTTTTTGATTTTTTCAAAGCTTTTGCAGGGAAGGAAGCATTCAATGTTTTCATTCACTTACCTCTCATATTTTGATTAGTTACTTTATTTTACTTTTTTTTGCTGTCAGCAATTTGGTATTAGTTATATGTATTAGTGCATTATTATACCATATATACCTGTATTGATTATAAGTTTTGTTACTATTATTTTTATTATTATCTTTATTGTTATTTCTTGATAGTATCAGTATTGTATACATAGAGGTTGTATAGTTAAATTTATTAGTATTATTTATTAATATTGTTTTACTATATATATATATATATATATATATATATATATATATATATATATATATATATATATATATATACAAAAAAAAAATATATATATATATATATACATACGTATACGATATTATATTACAATTATTATTAATGATTTTTGTTATTATTATTAGAATTGTTATTATTAGTAGTAGTATTATTATTCATATTGTTATTATTGTAAGTATAAATAAATATTTTTAACATTTGGGTTGAAGTGCTATTTGTATTTGCTATATTACTTTGTGGCATAATAAAATTATAGCTTTACCAAAATAATTCACTATAACAAGACTTGGTTTTGTTTTCTAAATTTACAAATTATTATCAAATATACTTTTAACAAATAAACTATAGTTTTTCCTACCTAAAAATATAATTTGACAAACTTAGGATATTTTGCCTTAAATGAGTTGTATATATAACACCTATATATTTTGAGCTAATAAAATATATATATTTCAAGGATTATAAGTATTTCTAAAAATGGTATATTTATTAATTTTTTTCCTAGATTCCTTCGATTTTACCATCCTATCCGTGACTAATCCCACTATTCTTATTCCTTTGCCAATTCTGTACCACATGTCGACCCTAACTAATTCGACTGCCTTTGACTCGATAGAACTGTCTGTACCATCGTCAGAGGCCGTCTTATGTAGTTGTAACATTGAAGTCATAATTCAGTGCCACCTTGATCATCGCAGCACAGCAGACGTCACTACCAGGCAAGATACATTGTCATTAGCTGTTTATTTTACTTTAGCTCATATTCATGCATTTATTAATTATTTATTTTCTAGAAAATAAACTGTGATACATGGCATAATTAGATAGAATTTTACTTTTTAGTTCTATTTTCTGCTATGTACTATTTTCAAACACATTGGACTTAGACTTAAGGGAGCACCCTTTGTGTATTGCATTCATAGGCCTAGACACATTTGTACCACATTGTTGTGAGTCACATATAGGGCTCGAACATGCATGATTGGTTGGCCATCAGTACGTATAAGTCGTACGATAGGATTAACTATTAATAGAGGTTGCATGCTTAGATTGACTTAGTGGTTATAGAGGTTATGTGTTGTCAAGGCAACATATCGGGATTGGGTGGGGAGGACATATCCTTGGCGTATGGGCTACTATGCACATTTCCTTTATGATCGTACGCTCTGTCGGAGATGCGGGTTGACGACCCTTTATTTTCTTGTTTGCACGTTCGAGGAACGGTTATGCTTGAGGCCCCTAATGCCCCAGGGGGGACTATGCCGATCCTATTTTTAGCCAAAGAGCCCATGCATTGGAGGGATGTCCTTAAACAGCATTCACTTAGAATGGTTAGGCACCCTTATCCGTTAGGTATGAGTACTCTTGGTTTAGGTACTTGTATCTGATTGTGGCTTGGAACAGTAACTTGTCGCGGACTAGTTTGCCACATCTTGTCCTTGTTTGGTTGTAGGTATGATTCACTACTCCGATGAGAAGATACTGAACCTTGTTGTGGTCCGGATACCATGTTGGATTCATAGCATGGAAAGATACATCATCGTGAATTAGGGTGCCATCTTCTGTCCTTTTTTGGTTGGAGGGATGGTACGCTAATTCAATGATGTGTATTGGACCATGTTATAATTCAATTGACTTATTTATTGAGCATTTTATATTCAGTTACGGCATGTTCTTTCTATATCCTGTTACGTCCCTCTGAGGACCTGGTTATCTCTTTAGGTGTGTGTTCTTGTCTTCCACAGGTAATCTAGCCAAGGTAGTGATCTTCTCATTTCCTTCGAAGATGACGTGACTTGGATCTTTCTTGCCATTCTCGATAATTCATTTCATTTCCATGTATCACTTTTTCTTTTAGCTAGTTGGTAGTGGATTTATCTCCGCCCAACCTTTTGTATAAATGACAAATTCTAGTTGATTTATATTATCTTTTATTCCTTCATTTTGTAGATGAGATTAGTTGTCTTGGTTTACTACATTTTACAGCTTACGTATATTTACTATACGGCTGGCATGTTTACGTTCCTAGTCCTACATATTTTGGGACTGGGGCGTTACACTTTATTTCAGTCTGCCTAACGGCTGTAACATGATTGACAAGTCCTAGGGTTGATCATGTATGACTCAACTCTTACTAGTCTCATATTTTGTATAACTAGCTTCATGACCATCTGAATATATAATACTTGGGACGCCTTACTTTGTATGTTTGATGATCTAACATCTTGTAACAATTATTTTCTTGCTTGAGATTGAGACACTAGGCTTGTTCTTGACCAAAAGAGACTGTTGGCTTATAGATAAATCCTTATGCATCTAGACAGCCGTGACCGTATTACGAGGAAGATTGCACTCCAATGTATGTAGCTGGTTGTGTCTGTCCACTGCTCTCCAGTATTTTGGTTCTAGGACATGATACGATTTAAGTGGTGGCCCATGCAGGTCTTGTAAATCAAGATATGTGACGATTTTACTAAATAGATGTCTTAATCAGCATTCGCCCTTGATCTCTACTCGTGCTTTCTAATCTTCCAAATTCTTGACCTGATAAATGCTTATATCCTTGATCTATCTTGGTCCTTTCTTATTGTTCACCATGTTATTTTCTTCAGTGGTATTATTCTTGGTCCTACCGATCAGCCAGGTGGAGCACCTCCAGTGAACCAACAGCAACCTTGGGACCAAACCCAGCACTCAGGGGCAGCATCCCAAGTTATGCCTTCCGGGGATCAAGAGCCACCAGTTCAGCCAGTCCAGCCTGCAGAGCCTGATAATAGAACCCTGATGGGGCTCATCCAGGACTTGCTTACATCACAAGATCGTTGGGGCGATGCCTGCAGCAGACAGTACAAGAAGCTATGGGCAGAGTTGGTTATCAAAGGAACAATGCAGCTAACAGCTTCAAACGCCTGAACCCTCCTTTCTTTGACGGCAGTGAAGATGTTGTTGTTGCTGATGTATAGCTTCAGGATATAGAGGTCATTCTGGAGGCAGCTAAGATTCCAGAGGAAAGGAAGGTGGCCGTTGTGCGCCTACAATTATTGGACTTAGCCCGCAGCTGGTGGGCAATGCTAGCAGTTGGTTTGGTGACGTCTGTCTTGTGGGCGGTATTTAGTAACAAATTCTAGACGAAGTACTTTGATGTAGTAGCTCGGTATGATCTATAGACAAGGTTTAGCAATCTCAAGCAGATGGGAAGGACGGTCGATGGATATACGACCGAGTTTTCTAGACTTAGTCGGTTTGCTACTACCTTGGTGGCGACCGAATTGGACATAGCGATTCCAGCAGGGACTCTACCTAGAGATTATTTTAGATATGGAGCAGTTTGAGCACCAGACATCTGATGCAGTTTTGCGAGCAGCAAGGCGGCATGAATTCACCTCCCAGAGGATAGTAGATCGAACTGGAGGACGGAAGAGGCCTTATGGATAGTTATCTCAGTCATCAACACCAGCCCCGGTAGCTAGGGCTTTGATAATTGGAGCTCCTAGGAGGGCGACCACAGTTTTGTCAGTTCAGCACTCGACACCGACGTACACTCAGCAACAGAAGCAGAAGCTATCTTCCGTAATAGGCTGCTCCCATTGTGGGAAGCCTGGGCACGTGGTATCAGAATATCGTAGAGCACAGGAATTGTACTTCGCTTGTGGGGCACCGGATCACAAAATTGTGTCTTGTCTGCATAGAGCCAATTCATCTTCATCAACCCTAATCAGTCCATCGGTTAGGGCACTAGCACCAGTGCACCAGTACCAGCTTCCAAGATTGTTATCGACTCAGGCTCAACAGTATGCTCAGGCCCAAGCATAAGTTTAGAACATGCAGAGAGGTTACCATCAGAGGGGACCGGAAGCAAGAGGACAGGGTCAAGCTATGGCTCTGTCAGTAGCAGAAGAATTAGCATCAGGTGAGGTGGTGGTAGGTACCATTCTTTTCAACTCTTTTCTAGCATCAGTATTATTAGATTCGTGTGCATCACATTCATTTATGTCTGTACGATTTACAACACGGATAGGGCTGGAGCCCGAGTCATTATCAGTAAGGCTAAATATACTTACTGGTAACGATCTTGTAAGAGTAGATAGAGTCTTTTCCTCGTGTTAAATCGTAGTTAGCGGTAGATAGTTCCCCGCCAGATTGATAGAATTTTCGATGGCCGACTATGTTATGGTCCTAGAAATGGATTGGTTGAAGGATCAGTACGCAAGAATAGACTGCCATGTTGGCAGGATTATTTTTGGTATTCCCGACGAAGAAGAGTTTTTATTTTCCAAAGGTGAAGTAGAACCCTCTCCACCAGCCTTGCGAATGGTAGTAGCAGAAGCAAGTCAGTTTCCCAGGATTGTAGAAGAATTTCTTGACGTATTTTTCGAAGAGCTTCCAGGCATGCCGCCATAGAGAGAGATAGAGTTCACCGTTGATTTGATTCCAAGGACGGTACCAGTATTAGAAAGAGTCTACAGAGTAGCACTATCAGAATTGGAGATCCTGTACAAGATGATTGAAGAATTCAGAACCAAGGGATTTATTTGTGCTAGTGGATCACCTTGGGGAGCCCTGATGCTTCTTTTGAAAAATAAGGATGGTACGTCAAGATTGTGTGTTGATTATCGTACCTTGAATTATGTAAAAATCAAGAACAAATATCTCCTACCAAGGATAGATGACTTATTCGATCAACTCAGTAGAGCTACAGTATTCTCGAAGATTGACTTGCGATCAGGGTACCATCATATCAGAGTCAGAGTATAAGACATCCCAAAGACTGCATTCAGATCTAGATATGGGCGTTGGGAATTTCTCGTTATGCCATTCGGAGCGACCAATGCGCCAGCAGTATTCATGGATCTCATGAATCGCATATTCATGCCTTATTTGGATTAGTTTGTGATAGTGTTTATAGATGATATCTTGGTCTATAACAAGAGTAAAGCAGAGCATGAGTAGCACCTCCGAGTAGTCCTTCAGATTCTCAGAGAGCACCAGTTGTACGCAAATTTCATCAAGTATAAATTTTGGCTTGATCGTATTTCGTACTTAGGTCACATCATCACTAGAGGTGGAATGGAAGTGGGCCCCCCAAAAGATAGTAGATATAGAGACATGGCCAGTACCCAGCACCGTCGCAGAGGCGCACAGTTTTCTAGCATTGGCAGGCTATTACCGCCGATTTGTATCAGACTTCACTTAAATTTTAGCACCCTTGACGCAGTTGACCCGCAAAGATGTGCAGTTTAATTGGACAACAGAGTTTCAGAGTTCATTCGAGAAGTTAAAGCAAGGATTGATGACGGCACCCATTCTTACGCTTCCAAATGGGACTGGAGGATTCTCAGTTTATTGTGACGCTTCAGACAGAGGATTGGGATGCATCTTAATGCAGCATGGCAAGGTAGTAGCTTATGCATCACGTCAGCTTCGTAATCATGAGAGGAATTATCCAACCCATGACTTAGAGTTAGCAGTGGTGGTTTTTACACTTAAGCTTTGGAGGCATTATTTGTATGGAGATCGGGTAGAGATTTTCACCGACCACAAGAGTCTTAAATATGTGTTTACCCAGAAGGATCTCAACATGCGTCAGAGAAGATGGCTAGAGTTACTTGTGGATTATGACATTAACCTGCAGTAATATCCTGGGAAGGCAAACGTAGTTGCAGATGCGTTGAGTAGAAGAGCAGGAGCTTATTTTCTAATAGCACAGCTAGAATTATTAGCAGACCTTCAGAAGATAGGTATAGAGATAGTTCTTCCAACCAATGTGCATTGATGGCCAGTATGCAAGTTCAGTCCAGCATAGCAGAGAGAATCAAGATAGCACAGTCAATGGATTCTAAGCTTCAGCGGCTTAGGACAGAATGTGAGGCAGGACGACGAGCAGAGTTATGTATTCATGAAGTTGGCACGCTCCGACATGGAAGGCGTCTTTGTGTACCAAGTGGTGACATATGGCAAGAGATCATGGCAAAATCTCACAGTTTGCAGTATTCAATTCATCCTGGAAACACGAAGATGTATCGTGATATCCGTCAGCGTTTCTGGTAAAATGGCATGAAGAGGGAGATAGCTCGGTTTGTCTTTCAGAGTTGTGCTGCCACATGACTCTGACTATCGGCGTCACAGAATTCCTGGTTCTCTTCTCTCCTTTGTCCAATATTACCACTGGCTTCTCTGGTACTATGAGGCTGGGTGCAACTTCCAGCTCCGAATGGTCCACGATATGGCTCGGGGGTAGAGCCACCCGATTAGCCACTTCTCCAATCCTTTTAAGTACTTCAAAAGGACCAATATACCTGGGGCTTAGCTTTCCTGCTCTGCCGAAACGGATGGTTCCTCTGGTAGAAGAGATCTTCACAAACACACTGTCACCTTCTTCGAACTCCAACGGCCGTCGGCTGCTATCGGCCCAATGCTTCTGTCTGTCCTGGGCAATCTTGAGCTTATCTCTGATCATTCTTACCTTTTCTGCTACATCGATCACCATCTCAAGTCCAAGCAATAGTCATTTTCCGACGTCGTTCCAAGAAGTGGAGTGAGGCAACGACGTCCATAGAGTGCCTCGAACGGTGTCATTCCGATGCTAGCTTGGTAGCTGTTGTTATAGGAAAACTCTACCAAGTGCAAATGGTCTTCCCAAGACCCTCCGAATTCCAAGACGCAGGATCTCAACATGTCTTCTAGCGTCTGGATTGTTCTCTCTGTTTGTCCGTCGGTCTGGGGATGGTAGGCGGTATTGAACTTCAGTTGTGTTCCCAAACTGTCATACAAACTCTTCCAAAAGTGAGAGGTAAATCTTGTATCTCGGTCAGACACAATATTTACCGGAACTCCATGAATCCGGTGATGTGCCGTACGTACAGTGCAGCCAACTTCTCAGTGGATAGACCTACCTTGAAAGGAATAAAGTGGGCTGACTTCATCAGTCGGTCCACGACAACCCAAATGGCATCCTTTCCTCCTTGGGATCGAGGCAGTCCCAACACGAAGTCCATTGTTATGTGCTCCTATTTCCACTCCGGGATGTCAAGCGGCTGCAATAGTCCTGCTGGTCTCTGTCTGCTAGCTTTTACTTGTTGACAAATTAAACATCTAGCTACATACCTGGATACGTCCTTCTTCATTCCGTACCACCACACTATAGTACGCTTATCCCGATACATTTTGTTGGCTCCAGGATGTATGGAATACTGCAACTGGTGCACTTCTTGCATCAGTTCGTTCCTCAGTTCGCCAGTTGGTACGTAAAACCTCGTACCATTCTTCAGTGCTCCATCACTGGCGATTGAAAATCCTTCAAGTGTTCCTGCCAGCACTTGATCTCTGAGTTTGTAAAGCATCTCGTCGTAGAATTGTGCCTCCTTGACTCTGTCCATTAGAATTGAACGTACTTGCAACTGCATCATTGTCGAATCAGCTCCTAGTACAGTGGCTTCTCTTCCCAGTTTCTTCATTTCTTCTTCGGGCAGTACAATCTCCAGTCCAAGCTTTTTCATGTCCTCCAGCAAATGACGCTCCTTGGTCAAGAACATTGCCATCGGGTATCGACTAAGTGCATCTGCAGCAACATTAGCCTTACCCGGATGATACTGCAGGTTGATGTCGAAATCCTTCATCAGCTCCAGCCATCGTCTCTGTCGCATGTTTAGCTCCTTCTGAGTGAAAACATATTTAAGACTTTTGTGGTCTGTAAATATTTCCACTCTCTTTCCATAAAGGTATTGCTTCCATAGCTTCAATGCAAATATCACCGCTGCAAGCTCCAAATCATGTGTGGGATAGTTCTTCTCATGAGTCTGTAATTGCCTAGATGCGTAAGCAATTACTTTTCTGAGTTGTTGAAGAATGCAGCCCAATCCCTTACCGAAAGCATCACTATAAATTGAGAACCCGCCGGTACCTAAGGGTAGTGCAAGTATCGGCGCCATTGTAAGCCTCTTTTTCAGTTCCTCAAATGCTGACTGGCAGGCTTCCGACCAAACAAATTCTTCATTCTTTCTGGTGAGCTTCGTCATTGGCTCGACAATCCTGGAGAAACCCTTCACAAACTTTCGGTAGTAGCCAGCTAAACCCAAAAAGCTCCTGATTTCTGCAACAGAACTTGGTGCAGTCCACTTCTCAATAGCAGTTATCTTCTTTGGATCCACCAAAATTCCTTTTTCTGTGACAACATGGCCCAGAAATTCTACTTTGTCTAAAAAGAATTCGTATTTAGATAGCTTACCATAGAGCTTCTCCTTCCTCAAGGTGCTCAGAACTTTCCTCAGATGCTCTTCATGCTCTTCTTTAGTCTTCGAGTAGATCAGAATGTCGTCGATGAAGACAACAACAAACTGATCCAGATATTCATGGAAGACCTTGTTCATAAGGTTCATGAATACTGCTGGAGCATTCGTCAGCCCAAACGACATGACCAAAAATCATACTGACGATATTTGGTGTTGAACGCCGTCATGGGAATATCCTCCTTCCTGACCATGATTTGATAGTAGCCAGACCTGAGATCTATCTTCAAAAATACCTTAGCTTCACTCAGTTGATCGAACAGGTCATCGATCTGGGGCAGAGGGTACTTGTTCTTGATGGTGATGTTGTTCAACGCCCGGTAATCAATGCACATCCGTACGGTTCCATCCTTCTTGGGCACGAACAAAACTGGTGCTCCCCAGGATGAAGCCCCGTCTCTGATAAATCCTTATGCCTTCAGTTCGTCAATCTGGTCCTTCATCTCCTTTGCCTCCTTGGGCTTAACTCTGTAGCATCCCCAAGAAATAGGGGAAGAGTCGGGTACTAGATCAATGGAGAATTCTACACCTCGATCTGACGGCAATCCTGGAAGACTATCTGGAAAGACGTCCATGAATTCTGCTACAATAGGGTGAGGAGGCCCGGGTTCTTCGGTGATAGAGGAGTAGGTAACACTCTTCATGTCTTCCGGAGCTTGAGCGATTTCAAACTCCGGTTCTTCTGCTGCTCACTTAACCAGTCCATCCCTAGGACTACATCATAATTGGGCAAGGGCATCACAAGTAAGGGTGTTAAGAATTGGTAGCCTGAGATACTTATGGGACAGTTACAAGCCTCGGTGATGGGTATGGGTCCCCTACCGGTCATAACTCTACTAATCATCTTGCTAGGTCCCGTATCAAGGTGATGTTCAGAAATAAACTTTGATGATATAAAACTATGTGATGCACCCGAATCAAGTAATGCTACAGCAGGATGTGAAAACACATAAATGGAACCTGTGATGACATCAGCTGTGGGTTTCTGCTTTGGTTCCTACTCGTCTGCTGCTAGGGCAAAAGCTCGCCCAGTCTTTTGCTGGTATTGTCCGAACCATTGTTGCTGAGTGGATAGAGGAGCTCTTTGCTGAGTTGCTCCGGTCCGATTAGATGTTGTGGGGCAGTCCCTCACTTGGTGGGTGGCAGACCCACAGACTAGACAGTGTCCTAGCCTCTTCCTGCAGATGATCGCCTGATGTCCTGGCCTCTTGTAGAAATCACAGACAGGGATCTGCTTCTGAGGCGTTCGTTCATTGGTCCTTCCCTGATGGTGCAGTTGCTGATGGTGCAAAGGCCTGTTGTTGTTGTTGTTGGGCCTCTTCTGGTTACCCTGGAAGTTGCTAGTTCCAGGATACTCCTTTTTTGAACGAGAAGGCTAGCTCTTTTCCACGTCCTTAGCTCGTATCAGAATCTTCTCGTATGTCTTGGCGCCGCCTGCATTCATAGGGGTGCAAATTTCTTCCCTTAGTCCATACCTGAATCTTTCAGCACAATCCTTGGGGTCAGCAACCAAGTTCTGGGCAAAACAGCTAATTCGGCCAAACTCTGTCGCATACTCTCCAACCGACATGTTCCCTTGCTTCAGGTCCTGGAACTGTCTTTCCATCTCCCGTATCTCTGATGTTGGGAAGAACTTCCTGCAGAACAGCCTCTTGAAGGTGTCCCAGTCAAGCTGCATGTCCTGGAGTCGGGTTTCATTCCGGTACCAGATGCTTGCCACATCTTGTAGCTGGAGTCCTACTGCTTCGGTCTTGAGATCCTCTGCGAGTCGAGCGACGCTTAAGAGACGCTCCATGCTGTCTAGCCATTCATCGGCGAAGATGTTACCCTCGGTTCCTTTGAAAGGTCGAGGGCCCTGCTTCTTGAAACTCTCTATATCTCTGACCTTCATGTAATAATACGCCTCTTATCAAAAGAATGGCCTAAATGATACATAACTTAACTCCTGGATTTATGTTTACCTTGGCAGGTCGTGGCTCCGATAAAGTTGTTCCTCCTCTCTCGAGGGCAGCTATAGCCACGTTGTGGGCATTCTCCATGCCTTCTCTCATGATCGCGGTCTGCTCGCGATGGGCTTCAGCTTGGGCTGCAGTCTGTTCTCGATGAGCTTCTGCTTGGGCTCTCTGTGCTTCAAGCACTCCTCGTAGCATGCCCACTAGATCGGTGGGATCCACGGGCACGGGTGGGGCAGCTGGTGCGAGCACTACCGCAGGGGACTGCGGCTCAGTCCGGGGAAGTGCAGCTTCTGCCGTTTGTGTTGTAGTAGCGTAAACGGGGCGGGGTGCTGGTGCCGCATAGGGACGGTTAGTCAGCTGCAAGGGAGGTGGGTCCCGACGTGCTTGAGAAGGTGGGGTGTGATTAGTAGATGATACCTCATCTTCAGCAGGACCGGAACGGGTAGTCTTCCCTTTGGCCATACTCTGGAAGGTTTAGGACGCAAACATAAGCAAGGTATCCTTCCAGTCTATAATCAAACAAAAATATTTATATATATAATTCGGACCTATGTTGTGACAAATCAATGTTCTAGTGTTCTAATTGTTTCTAGGTATGTTTTCCTAAGTTGTTGTTCCTGACCTGCATGGGCCACCACTAAAAACATGTCACGACCCGATCCCAAATAATTGGGTCGAACCGGATCAGGCCCAGCCTGCACCGTTATGAGACGGCGGCAGTATGCTGTTCCATTAGCAGGTATTCACAACATCTATACATTTGTCACAACTGAATATACGGAAATTAAAAACTTTATTCAATATTTGGAAAGTACAATTGGAAAGTAAAAGAACTGTAATGAAATGCTGAATTCAAACTAACAATTTCCAAAACAACAAAACTGAAAACAGGAAAAAATATCTAGCTAAGCGTTCGGCTCGTCGGCCTCAGGTCCTACGTCCTCCAATGGGGACTCTGGCAACACCATAGGGTACAGAACCGGGTCATAATAGCTATTGTATAATTGCTCAGCATCCTCAAAATCCTCTAAAAATGTGGTCTCTAATCAGGAGGGAGCAAAGTACAATTATAAAAATTAAACAATTCAAATAATAATTAGAAATTTGTAATATTAAATAGTTTTGAAATAATATTTTCCAACAGTTCTACACGATAGAAAACAATATGATTTGAGTAGATATATGACCGGCTTGGGTTGTACAATTGTATCCTAGCGATACGATATGGATTATCCCCGTGTGTAAGAGGGGTAAGCTAATACAATCATTATACTATTTGGGGTATTGGTCATAGACACTACACTACTCCCCCAATATCCCGCAATCAATCAATATCGATCAATACTCTAGGAGAGAGTTCCGTGTAACAATATGGTTTAAGCATGCAGATAACAATTACTAATTAGATTGCTCAATAAACACAACCGTACTTGCCTTTGTTTATGACTGGAAACGATGTTGGTTCCGGGAAGATGCTAGGTTGTTTATGACTGGAAACGATGTTGGTTCCGGGAAGATGCTAGGTTCGTCTCCGAGATCCTACAATTGGAGAACTTGACTTAGAACCAATATTGAGACCATTCTAGGTGTGCTAGTTGAAATTTCTAGTAGCAGGTCCTAGTCAAGTTTTAAGTTTGTTTAGTTAATCTACTGCTAACGGTTTACGACGCGAACTACGTTGGTTCTCATTTAGTTGGATAGCTAATTTCTGGTTTACTTGGAAAAATTGTCGTTACCGGTTAATTCTCAAAACTTTGTATTTTTAATATTATACGTATAAAACTACATTTTCTTTCAATGATAAAATGTGGGTTTTGTTAACTACCAATATATTATTCAAGTTATTTTATCATGAAAAATCCTTATTAATTTATACAAAATATTTATTAGCCATTTGTCACGAAGCGCCTAATTACGAAAACGATAAAACCATCCAGAAAATAAAAGAAAAAATCCTAATCTACACAATACAAGGGCACAGCTAACCAAATAGAAATCTGGGCTTATGCCCTTACAAACTTTACATAAATGAAATTAGAGGAAAAATTAGTTAGCTCTGAAAATGTCCCATATTCTAAATACTGAAAACAAAAACTAATAAATAATTTAAATTAAATCTTAGGAGTCTCAGACTTGGTCCAATCGTCACTATTTTTAGCTAATGCCTCAACGTCCGGCCTGACCGGTTTCGTTTGCATTTTGCTAGGGCCCATGGACCGGTACGATCGTCGCCCCAAAAATCCAATTAATTAATTATTTCCGAAAACTGATTTGAAATTCATTTATAAAGTTTTTATAAAAAAATTGGGCAACATTCCCTCTATATTCGGGATAACCCAAAACTGGGAAAATGCGTCATAACACCCAACACATATCCTAAACCAGGGAAAACAAATATATATAGAATATATATATATTAACAGAAAACATTTCTGAAGCCTAATCGTAAATCTCGAAATTTCGAATATCCAAACCAACCATAAAAATATCACAGAAACATCTCCGGAAAAATCCAAAATCACTACGTCTACCCAAAACTGAATCCCTGGGAGGGAATCGGGGACCAATTCTCATTATCGACTTCTGAAAATGGAATGGGACAAAGGAATTATACATTGGGTTGTTCGGCTAGAGCTCTCAGATGAAAATAAAGAAAGAAAATGAACACGCGGACAGTGGATCGGCTCGGGACAGCGCCTCGTCGGGGTACGGCTGCGCTGGACAGCGGGATCTGAAGATCGGGGCACGAAGAAAACAAGGACAGCGAGTTCGAAAACCTCGGGACAGCGCTGGACAGCGCTGTTCGGATCAGCGGGGCACGGGAGGCTCGCGGGAACCAGGGCAGGGGCACGGACCGGCCGGAGCACGAGACAGCACCGGAGGAGGCCGACGGCGGGCGCTGGTAGCGGGCCGAAAGGGGGCGCGCGGGGAAACCGCGTCGGAGTGGCGTGAGGTCGGCAGGGGGTGCCGGAAGGAGAGTGGCCCGGAGGTGGACGGAGCCGCGGGCGGGGCTCGGGTGATCAGGGCCGGCGGACGCGCTGTGGGCGCTGGTCCGATAGAGGCCGGACGGCCGACGGGGTGGGCTTGGGCGCCGGAGGAGACAGAAGTGGGGGCGGGTCTGCTCTGGAGGGGGAGAGGAGAGTTTGGATGGGGAGAGTGGTGAGTTGAGAATGAGGGAAAAAGAGAAGAGTAGTGGTGGGAGTTGTGAGTTTGTGTGGGTTTAATTAAGGGAAAGGGGAGAAGAAGGGGGAGATTGTGTGGTGGGGAGAGTGGTGAAGTAGAGGAAATGGAGGAGAAGGCCTGGTCGTGGGGGAGACCAGGCCATAGGGCTTATTCGTTTTTTTTTATTATTAACCCAACATAAAATAGTTCTAACTATTTATCTAAGGTCAAAAAAATTAATTAAAAGGTTTCAAGACGGATTCGGAACTAGAAACGGAAATTGGGTTCGGGAAAAGGAAACTGGCGTTCGGACTCAGGGTTCGGAGTCCGGACTCGGGATAGGGGCAGGGCCGCAATCAAAAACCAACGATAATTTTAAAATAATATTTTTCCTAAATTCGACTAAATAATAATATAATAATATAAATAATAGTAATTATAATATATAATAATAATAATTAACTAAACTAATATTATACTACAAATCCACTAAATCTAAAATCTGGGTTTCACAATCTTCCCTCCTAAGAAAATTTTGCCCCCGAAATTAAAGGCAGGGTTAGGGGTTACCTCAATTCTCAAACAGATACGGATACTGCTCCCGCATCTGGTCTTCCCGCTCCCAGGTAGACTCGCCTGGTGAGTTGTGCCGCCACATGACTCTGACTATCGGCGTCACAGAATTCCTGGTTCTCTTCTCTCCTCTGTCCAATATTGCCACTTGCTTCTCTGGCACTGTGAGGCTGGATCCAATTTCCAGCTCCGAATGGTCGACGATGTGGCTCGGGTCCAGGATGTAGCGTCTCAGTTGCAAAACGTAGAAGGCGTTGTGGACGCCTTCGAGACTTGGGGGTAGAGTCACCCGATAAGCCACTTCTCCAATCCTGTTAAGTACTTCAAAAGGACCAATATACCTGGGGCTTAGCTTTTCTGCTCTGTCGAAACGGATGTTTCCTCTGGTATGAGAGATCTTCACAAACACACTGTCACCTTCTTCGAACTCCAACAGTCGTCGGCTGCTATCGGCCCAATGCTTCTATATGTCCTGGTCAATCCTGAGCTTGTCTCTGATCATTCTTACCTTCTCTGCTGTATCGGTCACTATCTCAGGTCCAAGCAATACTCGTTCTCCGATGTCGTCCCAAGCAAGTGGAGTGCGGCAACGACGACCATAGAGTGCCTCGAACGGTGTCATTCCGATGCTAGCTTGGTAGATGTTGTTGTAGGAGAACTCTACCAAGTGCAAATGGTCTTCCCAAGACCCTCTGAATTCCAAGATGCAGGATCTCAACATGTCTTCTAGCGTCTGGATTGTTCTCTCTGATTGTTCGTCAGTCTGGGGATGGTAGGCGGTACTGAACTTCAGTTGTGTTCCCAAACTGTCATGCAAACTCTTCCAAAAGTAAAAGGTAAATCTAGTATCTCTATCAGACACAATACTTACCGGAACTCCATGAATCCGGTAGATGTGCCGTATGTACAGTGCAGCCAACTTCTCAGTGGATAGACCCACCTTGAAAGGAATAAAGTAGGCTGAATTCGTCAGTCGGTCCACGATAACCCAAATGGCATCCTTCCCTCCTTGGGATCGAGGCAGTCCCGACACGAAGTCTATCGTTATGTGCTCTCATTTCCACTCTGGGATGTCAAGCGGCTGCAATAGTCCTGCTGGTCTCTGTCTGCTAGCTTTTACTTATTGACAAATTAAACATCTAGCTACATACCTGGATACGTCCTTCTTCATTCTGTACCACCACACTATAGTATGTATATCCCGATACATTTTATTGGCTCCAGGATGTATAGAATACTACGACTGGTGAGCTTCTTGTATCAGCTCGTTCCTCAGTTCGCCAGTTGGTACGCAAAACCTCGTACCATTCTTCAGTGCTCCGTTACTAGCGATTGAAAATCCTTCAAGTGTTCTTCCAGCACTTGATCTCTGAGTTTGTAAAGTGTCTCGTCGTAGAATTGTGCCTCCTTGACTCTGTTCATTAGACTTGAACGTACTTGCAACTGTATTATTGTTGAATCAGCTCCTGGTACAATGGCTTCTCTTCCCAGTTTTTTTATTTCTTCTTCGGGCAGTACAATCTCCAGTCCAAGCTTTTCCATGACCTCCAGCAAATGACGCTCCTTGGTCAAGAATATTGCCATCGGGTATCGACTAAGTGCATCTGCAACAACATTAGCCTTACCCGGATGATACTGCAGGTTGATGTCGAAATCCTTCATCAGCTCCAGCCATCATCTCTGTCGCATGTTCAGCTCCTTCTGAGTGAAAACATATTTAAGACTTTTGTGGTCTGTAAATATTTTCACTCTCTCTCCATAAAGGTAGTGCTTCTATAGCTTCAATACAAATATCACCGCTGCAAGCGACAAATCATGTGTGGGTTAGTTCTTCTCATGAGTCTGTAATTGCCTAGATGCGTAAGCAATTACTTTCCCGTGTTATTGAAGAATTCAGCCCAATCCCTTACCGGAAGCATCACTATAAATTGAGAACCTGTCGGTACCTGAGGGTAGCGCAAGTATCGGTGCCGTTCTAAGCCTCTTTTTCAGCTCCTCAAATGCTGACTGGCAGACTTCCGACCAAACAAATTTTTCATTCTTCCTGGTGAACTTCGTCATTGGTTCGGCAATCCTGGAGAAATCCTTCACAAACTTCCGGTAGTAGCCAGCTAAACCCAAAAAGCTCCTGATTTCTGCAACAGAACTTGGTGCAGTCCACTTCTCAATAGCAGCTATCTTCTTTGGATCCACCGAAATTCCTTTTTCTGTGACAACATGGCCCAGAAATTCCACTTTGTCTAAAAAGAATTAGAATTTAGATAGCTTACCGTAGAGCTTCTACTTCCTCAAGGTGCTCAGAACTTTCCTCAGGTGCTCTTCATGCTCTTCTTCAGTCTTCGAGTATATCAGAATGTCGTCGAAGAAGACAACAACAAACTGATCCAGATATTCCTAGAAGACCTTGTTCATAAGGTTCATGAATACTGCAGGAGCATTCGTCAGTCCAAACGGCATGACCAAAAATTCATACTGACCATATTTGGTGTTGAACGTCGTCTTGGAAATATCCTCCTTCCTGACCTTGATTTGATGGTAGCCAGACCAGAGATCTATCTTCGAAAATACCTTAGCTCCACTCAGTTGATCGAATAGGTCGTCGATCCGGGGCAGAGGGTACTTGTTCTTGATGGTGATGTTATTCAGCGCTCGATAATCAATGCACATCTGCACGGTTCCATCCTTCTTGGGCACGAACAAAACTGGTGCTCCCCAGGGTGAAGCCTCGTCTCTGATAAATCCTTGTGCCTTCAGTTCGTCAATCTGGTCCTTCATCTCCTTTGCCTTCTTGGGGTTGACTCTGTAACATCCCCGAGAAATAGAGGAAGAGTCGGGTACTAGATCAATGGAGAATTCCACACCTCGATCTGGCGGCAATCCTGGAAGACTATCTGGAAAGACGTCCATGAATTCCGCTATAATAGGGTGAGGAGGCCCGGGTTCTTCGGTGATAGAGGAGTAGGTAACACTCTTCATGTCTTCCGAAGCTCGAGAGATTTCAAACTCTGGTTCTCCTGATGGGCTGAAGATTACACATCCTCTGTGACAATCTATCAGCGCATGCTGCTCACTTAACCAGTCCATCCCTAGGACTACATCATAGTTGGGCAAGGGCATCATAAGTAAGGGTGTTAAGAATTGGTGGCCTGAGATAGTTATGGGATAGTTACAAGCCTCGGTGATGGGTATGGGTCCCCCACTGGTCATAACTCTACTAATTATCTTGCTAAGTCCCGTATCTAGGTGGTGTGCAGAAATAAACTTTGATGATATAAAACTATGTGATACACCCGAATCAAATAATGCTACAGCAGGATATAAAAACACATAAATGAAACCTGTGATGATATCAGCTGTGGGTTCCTGCTCTGGTTCCTACTCGTCTGCTGCTAGGGCAAAAGCTTGCCCGGTCTTCTGCTGGTGTTGTCCGAACCGTTGTTGCTGAGTGGATAGAGGAGCTCTTTGCTGAGTTGCTCCGGTCAGGTTGGATGCTGTGGGGCAGTCCCTCACTTGGTGGATGGCAGACCCACAGACTAGACTGTATCCTAGCCTCTTCCTGCAGATGATCGCCTGATGTCCTGGCCTCTTGTAGAAATCGCAGACAGGGATCTGCTTCTGAGGCGTTCGTTCATTGGTCCTTGCCTGATGGTGCTTTTGCTGATGGTGCAAAGGCCTGTTGTTGTTGTTGTTAGGCCTCTTCTGGTTACCGTGGAAGTTGCTAGTTCCTGGATACTCCCTTTTTGAATGAGAAGGCTAGCTCTTCTCCACGTCCTGAGCTCGTATCAGAATCTTCTCATATGTCTTGGCGCCGCCTGCGATCACAGGGGTACAAATTTCTTCCCTTAGTCGATACCTGAATCTTTTAGCACGATCCTTGGGGTCAGCAACCAAGTTCTGGACAAAATGGCTAAGACGGCCGAACTCTGTCGCATACTCTCCAACCGTCATTTCCCTTGCTTCAGGTCCTGGAATTGTCTTTCCATCTCCCGCATCTCTGATGTTAGGAAGAACTTCCTGCAGAAGAGCCTCTTGAAGGTGTCCCAATCAAGTCGCTTGTCCTGGAGTCGGGGTTCATTCCGGTACCAGATGCTTGCCACATCTTGCAGCTGGAGTCCTACTGCTTCGGTCTTGAGGTCATCTGGGAGTCGAGCGACGCTCAAGAGACGCTCCATGCCGTCTAGCCATTCATCGGCGTAGATGATACCCTCGGTTCCTTTGAAAGGTCGAGGGCCCTGCTTCTTGAAACTCTCTATATCTCCGACCTTCATGTAATAATATGCCTCTTATCAAAAGAATGGCCTAAATGATACATAACTTAACTCCTGGATTTATGTTTACCTTGGTAGGTCGTAGCTCCGATGAAGTTGTCCCTCCTCTCTCGAGGGCAGCCATAGCCACGTTATGGGCATTCTCCATGTCTTCTCTCATGATCGCGGTCTGCTCGCGATGGGCTTCAGCTTGGGCTGTAGTCTGTTCTCGATGAGCTTCTGCTTGGGCTCTCTGTGCTTCAAGCACTCCTCGTAGCATGCCCACTAGATCGGTAGGATCCACGGGCACTGGTGGGGCAACTGGTGCGGGCACTACCGCAGGGGACTGTGGCTCAGTCCGGAGAAGTGCAGGTTCTGCCGTTTGTGCTGCAGTAGCATAAAAGGGGCGGGGTGCTGGTGCAGCATGGAGACGGTCAGTCAGCTACAAGGGAGGTGGGTCCCGACGTGCTTGAGAAGGTGGGGTGTGATTAGTAGATGACACCTCATCTTCAGCAGGGCCGGAACGGGTAGTCTTCCCTTTGGCAATACTATGGAAGGTTTAGGATGCAAACATAAGCAAGGTATCCTACCAGTCTATAATCAAACAAAAATATTTATATATATAACTCGGACCTAGGTTGTGACAAATCAATGTTCTAGTGTTCTAATTGTTTTTAGGTATGTTTTCCTAAATTATTGTTCCTGACCTGCATGGGCTACCACTAAAAACATGTCACGACCCGATCCCAAATAATTGGGTCGAACCGGATCATGCCCAGCCTACACCGTTATGAGACGGCGGCAGTAAGCTGTTCCATTAGCAGGTATTCACAACAACATCTATACATTTGTCACAACTGAATATACAGAAATTTAAAACTTTATTCAATATTTGGAAAGTACAACTGGAAAGTAAAAGAACTGTAATGAAATGCTGAATTCAAACTAACAATTTCCAAAACAACAAAACTGGAAACAGAAAAAAAAAATATCTAGCTAAGCGTTTGGCTCGTCGGCCTCAGGTCCTGTGTCCTCCAATGGGGAGTCTGGCAACACCACAGGGTACAGAACCGGGTCATAATAGCTATTGTACAATAGCTCAGCATCCTCAAAATCCCCTAAAAATGTGGTCTCCAGTCAGGAGAGAGCAAAGTACAATTACAAAAATTAAATAATTCAACTAATAATTAGAAATTTGCAATATTAAACAGTTTTGAAATAATATTTTCCAACAATTCTACACGATAGAAAATAATGTGATTTGAGTAGATAATGACTATGACCGGCTTGGGTTGTACAATTGTATCCTAGCGATACGATATGGCTTATCCCCGTGTGTAAGAGGGGTAAGCTAATACAATCATTATACTATTTGGGGTATTGGTCATAGACACTACACTACTCCCCCAATATCACACAATCAATCAATATCGATCAATACTCTAGGAGAGAGTTTCGTGTAACAATATGGTTTAAGCATGCAGATAACAATTACTAATTAGATTGCTCAATAAACACAACCGTACTTGCCTTTGTTTATGACTGGAAACGATATTGGTTCCGGGAAGATGCTAGGTTTGTCTCCGAGATCCTACAATTGGAGAACTTGACTTAGAACCAATATTGAGACCATTCTAGGTGTGCTAGTTGCAATTTCTAGTAGCAGGTCCTAGTCAAGTTTTAAGTTTGTTTAGTTAATCTACTGCTAACGGTTTACGACGCGAACTACGTTGGTTCTCATTTAGTTGGATAGCCAATTTCTGGTTTACTTGGAAAAATTGTCGTCACTGGTTAATTTGCAAAACTTTGTATTTTTAATATTATACGTATAAAACTACATTTTCTTTCAATAATAAAACGTGGGTTTTGTTAACTACCAATATTTTATTCAAGTTATTTTATCGTGAAAAACTTATTAATTTATACAAAATATTTATTAGCCATTTGTCACGAAGCGCCTAATTACGAAAACGATAAAACCATCTAGAAAATAAAAGGAAAAATCCTAATCTACACAATACAAGGGCACAGCTAACCAAATAGAAATCTGGGCTCATGCCCTTACAAACTTTACATAAATAAAATTAGAGAAAAAATCAGTTAGCTCTGAAAATGTCCCATATTCTAAATACTGAAAACAAAAACTAATAAATAATTTAAATTAAATCTTAGGAGTCTCAGACTTGGTCCAATCGTCACTATTTTTAGCTAATGTCTCAACGTCCGGCCTGACCGGTTTCGTTTGCATTTCGCTAGGGCCCATGGACCGGTACGATTGTCGCCCCAAAAATCCAATTAATTAATTATTTCCGAAAACTGATTTGAAATTCATTTATAAAGTTTTTATAAAAAATTGGGCAACATTCCCTCTATATTCGGGATAACCCAAAACTGGAAAAATGCGTCATAACACCCAACACATGTCCCAAACCAGGGAAAACACATTTATATAGAATATATATATATATATATTAACAGAAAACATTTTCGAAGCCTAATCGAAAATCCCGAAATTCCGAATATCCAAACCAACCATAAAAATATCACAGAAACATCTCCGAGAAAATCCGAAATCACTACGTCGACCCAAAACCGAATTCCCGGGAGGTAATCGGGGACCAATTCTCATCATCGACTACTGACAATGGAACGGGACAAAGGAATTATACCTTGGGTTGCTCGGCTAGAGCTCTCAGATAAAAATAAAGAAAGAAAATGAACACGCGGACAGTGGATCGGCTCGGGACAACGCCTCGCAGGGGTACGGCTGTGCTGGACAGCGAGATCCGGAGATCGGGGTATGAAGAAACACGGACAGCGAGTTCAAAAACCCCGAGACAGCGCTGGACAGCGCTGTTCGGATCAGCGGGGCACGGGAGGCTCGCGGGAACCGGGGCAGGGGTGCGGACCGGCCGGAGCGCGGAACAGCGCCGGAGGAGGCCGGCGGCGGGCGCTGGTGGCGTACCGAGAGGGGGCGTACGGAAAACTGTGCCGGAGTGGCACGAGGTCGGCAGGGGGTGCCAGAGGGAGAGCGGCCCGGAGGTGGGCGGCGCTCGGGGTGATCGGGGCCGGCGGACGCGCTGTGGGCGCGGGTCCGGTAGAGGCCGAACGGCCGACGGGACGGGCTTGGGCACCAAAGGAGACAGAAGTGGGGGCGGGTCTGCTCTGGAGGGGGAGAGGAGAGTTTCGATGAGGAGAGTAGTGAGTTGAGAATGAGGGAAAAGGAGAAGAGTAGTGGTGGGAGTTGTGAGTTTGTGTGGGTTTAATTAAGGGAAAGTGAAGAAGAAGGGGGAGATTGTGTGGAGGGGAGAGTGGTGAAGTGGAGGAAATGGAGGAGAAGGCCTGGTCGTAGGGGAGACCAGGCCATAGGGCTTATTCCTTTTTTTTTTATTATTAACCCAACATAAAATAGTTCTAACTAATCTAAGGTCAAAAAAATTAATTAAAAGGTTTCAAGACGGATTCGGAACTGGAAACAGAAATTAGGTTCGGGAAACAGAAACTGGCGTTCGGACTCATGGTTCGGAGTCCGGACTCAAGATAGGGGCAGGGCCACAATCAAAAACCAACGATAATTTTAAAATAATGTTTTTCCTAAATCCGACTAAATAATAATATAATAATATAAATAATAGTAATAATAATATATAATAATAATAATAATAATTAACTAAACTAATATTACACTACAAATCCACTAAATCTATAATCTGGGTTTCACATTTATCGATTCCCGAATGGAAATGGGAACATATTACCATGGATTTTGTGACTGGGTTACCTAAATTCCTAGCTGGGAGAGATGCTATATGGGTTATAGTAGGCCGGCTCACGAATGTAGCTTATTTTCTTTCTTTCAGAATTGGTCAATCGACTGATCAGCTTGCAGATATGTACCTCAGACAGATAGTCAGATTACATGGATTGCCAGTCAGTATCGTATCCGACAAAAATTTGAGATTTATATCACACTTTTGGCAGAGTCTTCAAGAGAGTTTGGAAACTCGTCTCAAGATTAGTTCATCTTATCATCTGCAGACAGATGGTCAGTTAGAGCACACGATTCAAACTCTCGAGGATATGTTACGATCCTGTACACTTGACTTTGGTGGTTCGTAGGAAGATCACCGACACTTAGTGGAGTTATCTTATAATAACAGTTTCTAGGCCAGTATCCAGTTGGCACCATTTGAGGCACTGTATGGCAGAAAATGCAGGTCACCTTTAGTCTGGGATGATGTAGGCGAGAGGCAGATGCTTGGTCAAAAATGGTTACTCAGACTATCAAGGTGGTCAGACAAGTTAGAGATCATCTTCGAGTTGCACAAGATCGTCAGCGCCATTGGATCGATTCTCATCGGCGTCCTCTTAAGATTTCTATCGACGACCACGTATTCCTTACGATCTCACCTACCCATGGCGTTATTCGATTTGGTGTACAGGGAAAGCTTAGTCCTAGGTATATAGGGCCGTTTGATATTCTCGAGTGAGTAGGTGATGTGTTCAATCGTCTCGCTATTTCGCCATTATTACGTGAGGTACATGACGTATTCTATGTATCCCAATTGCGATGGTATATCATGGATTCGAGCAATATCCTTGATCATACGAAATTGTTAGTTGTTGGTACCAACCTTTCGTATGAGGAAATGCCCGTATCCATATTGGACCGAAGAGAGAAGGTACTTAAGAACAAGACTATTAGTTTTGTCCGTGTTGCATGGGATCATCACTCTTTGGGTGAGTCAACATGGAAACGTGAGAATGATATCCGATCGCAATATCCATACCTGTTTGACTCATAAGGTATATTGTCTTCCTTATGCCTTATGTTTTTAAATCCTTGTTCGCATGAATGATTGCTTGATTAACTGCGAGTCGTCGGTTGCCTGTAGTTAGTATAGCTTGCCCCGATACCTCTAACCTCTTGATTAATTCCGAGGATAGAATTCTTTTAAGGTGGGTGGAGTTGTCACTCCCATTTTTCGTTATACGTATTTCAGATACGTGTACAAATTTCTGACATTTATCAGGTGACCCATGTTTTGACTTGTCTTATTTAGCCTAGTCTTGGTTTAATCTTGACTTGGTTTATATTTGGTTTGGTTTAACTTGACTTGGCTTGGCTTGGTTTGGTTTGGGTTGGTTTGAGATGAAGATAATTGGTATAAAAACCAACTCCGCTCTCTCTCTCCTCCATTATCACCATTTACTTTTCATCATCTTCTTCTTCATTTACTCCTCCCACCTACCAAGTCCTAGGCAAGTGCAACTTGTTTCATGGTGGATCTCAAATTTTATTGTTCTATTGTCTTCCTTGCATGATTTTAAGCCTCTTTAGAACTTGGAGATTTTGGTTTTGATGGTTATACTTTTTGTATATCTAAGTTTGTAGTTTTCTTAGTTTTTCTTGGTTTTGACATTTAAAGTTTTTTATTTTTGAAAGATAATGGTTCCATGTTGTAGGAATTCAATTCTACCCAATTTTGGCTTTTGAAGCACTTGATTTCGACTTCATGTGAAGGAGTTATAGCATTTTTGCGTTCAAGGGTTCCGGCACATCTTCGGTGCTGTCGGGACGATGAACAGTACCGCACGCGCGCTTTGCTGTCGCGCGCCCGCGTGCCGAGCTTTCGTGCTCCGTGCGCCGTGGGCAGTTTTGATTGTGCAGTGCATTTGAGCGCCGCGCGCCCGCGCCATTCTTTGGTCACGTGCTGTGAGCCGTGTTTGTGCGCTCCGTGCGCTATATGCAATTTTGCTCGCACGCGCAGTGCATTGTGCGTGCCGCGCGCCCCCGCCATTCATTGGTCGTGCGCCCGCGTGCCGTGTTCGTACGCTCCGTGTGCCGTGGGCAGTTTTTCTCTCCCGTGCAGTGCATTTACGTGTCGCATGCCCATGCCCTTCATTGGTCGCACGCCGTTTGCCACTACCACATTTCTAGTTTGAGGGTATTTTTGTCATTTTTGAATTAATTGAATTTAATATATTTTATTAGGAATTTAAAATGATTTATTTGAATGGTGTGATTTAAAAACTAGTTTATTTATTGCCATGTGATTTTGGTTAGCCTAACCTAGATTGGACCTAACCTAGATTGGACCTAACCTAGATTAGCCATAGCCTAGTTTAGCTAGCCACTTTGAGTTTAGTTAATATTGAATAGTGGTTTGAGTCATTTTAGCTAAGAGGGTGGTTTGCAACTTAACTAGGAAAGAGCCCTAGATTCTAGGCCACCCATTAGCCTTGATTAATTGCTAGCCCTTAGATGAAACCTTAAAACCCTAACCCTAACTAATGTGGCCAGCCAAGACCCCCCCTTGCCTATATAATGTCTCCATAGGAATTTTTGCCTCTTTTTTTATTAGTTCATCATTTTCCTAAGACTAAGTAAGCCTTTATTTATTTTTCTTCAAAGTTTAAATCAATAGGACTCCATTTTTATTGGGATTTCTTCCATTGTGTTCTAATCAATGTTCTCTTTCTGATTGTGGAGTCAAATCTCAGATTTGCATCAATTTAGGGATTTTGGGTGGCTTTGAAGAACTCCTTGGAAGAGACTTTTTGTGTTGAAGAACACCCATAGGTAAATTCCTATCCACCCATTGAAATTTGGTTTTCTTTGCATAAATACCTAGCCCTAGGTGTCCTGGTCCTGTAGGAATAGGGTTTGCCGATTTTCGTGTCCTGTACGTGTCCGTATCGGACACGTATCAGTTCTGTGCGCAGGTGTTCGACGAAATGCCACAATGGGCATTTCTATCGATTTTTCGAGAAGTGTTTGAATGGAAATTCGTGTCTTGGTGTCGCTTATAGGTTTCTAAGTGACTGAGGTAATTTCGAGTCGTGTCTGAGTCACACTGGACTCGTGGATACGCCTACGCGCGCATGGTCGTACTGTCCTGCTACCCGTAAGTTCGTGCGACTCATTCTGGACACGTGAACGCGTGTCCTTCGACACAGGGCTTGGGGTAATGTCTGACACGACACCCCCAAGGCCACGTGTCCGTTGGGTTCTTGTCGAGTGAGGGATTCGACCCGCACTGGACACGGGTGTACTGTGGCTGAACCCAGTTCAGTGTGTTTGAGTTTTGTGTGTGTTTTGGACACATTCGTGTCCTATTTTTTTGACACGATACATTATGTATGTCAAGTACACATATTGACAATTAAATACCAACCATTTGCATGGATTATTAAATGTTATTTCTGTATTGAAATGGGAATTTTCTATTTCACTGATATTGTTGAGTATCAGTGAGTGTGCTCACTGTTTCACCATTTCAATTCCCTTTTAAACGTTAAATATCATGTAAATTAATTATGGGTTAATATCTGTACATTTGATAACATGTTTAGGTTTGTAGGAATCATTTTTTTGTGAAGAATTGATGAAAGAGAGTTCGAATTTCATAAGAACTGATTGTTCACTGATACATGTATTCTGGAAACTGAATTGGTTCCTATTTAATCTGATTTTGGCTATGTTATCAGCTGTAAATAAATCCTACATGTTATCTAGTCTATAATTAGTTCGATTACATTAGACTAGGCTTATGGCATGAAATGATAACTGTGCACAGAGTTTGGGTTGCATTGTTCAACTGTTAAGTTATTTGGTATAGCTAAACTGTCATTTATCCTGAGACATTGAGGTCATTTCCAGTTTCAATTTTGAATAGGTTCTAATTGAATGTTACTGTTGTAAACCTGCGTAATTGATTTGTTGATAACTGTTTTTTCTCTGTTAATTGATTCACTGAATCTGGGATTCCTGAGTTCCATTCAATTCCTAATGATTCTTGTCATATCTAATTCAGTTTTACATATATAGATGGTATGTTTCAATGCACTGTCACTTGGTTTTAACCTGAGATTGAATGGTTAGTTATATCATGAATTGATTCTTTCCTATTGAATGCCTATGTTGCAATCACTAATGCACTCTTGCCTTCACTGTGACACTTGCACACACCCTAATGACCTGCCACCCACCTTCCTCACTGTAATCCTGTGATAAACTGGTTTGCATTACCTGTCATATGTTTTCAGCTCACATATATTCCTGTAAACAAAACACTGAGACACACATTTCTGTCACTCCATAATTCTGAGACACAAGGACACTTTTCTGTCATGGTTTACACATTACATGTCAATGTATCACTGATTTTTCCTATGTGTAACACACACACACAGTCCTCTACATGAACAGACACACACTAGCTTACACTCATTCACTCACACACTCCCTAAATTCATGTACACTGGTACACATGTCATGCTTAGTTCATATGCCCGCATACTCAAGGCCATATAGACACTATACACACACATGTTTTCCCTCTAGCACACACACACAATTCATAATGTATGCACTGCCTTGCATTTCCTGTCACACATTGATACATCTCATATGCACACACACATGTCTACACATATTTATCCACACACATTTATGTATATAGATAATTCCTAATCTATGTGTATGAGCATTATACATATATTGTATATGTGGGTAAATAGATATACTAACCTATGTGTAGATGGTAGTGTAGGATGTTATGGGTATTCCTATGTGTGATAGCTAATGTGCTAGACACATTTCTATTTGTATATGTAGATATACATATACATTCATATGTGAATAGTGATATATATTCTATATGTGGTATTGGGCCTATGTTGTGTCTGTTAGACTAGTGAGAGCTTAGTTAGGCTGTTTAGTCTTGATTAGGCCTAGAATAGACCAGTTAAGACTAATTAGACTTGTTAGACCTAGTTTGACCATAGTTGGCCTAGGTTTGACTTCTTGGTTGACCAGGGTTGACCAAGAGTTGACTTTGACCTAGATTCATGTAGAATGCATTGTAGTGCTTATCTTTACCATTCTGGACTTGTTGTGACTTGTGCTGTTCTGATTAGGAGCCAGACACCTCTCCTCGGACAGTACATTTCAGTTGGATATTTCAGTTGGACATTCATATCATGTTTAGGATTATATTTCCTGCTTTAGACTATCTTACTTGATGCTGACACGTTGGTAACATAGATTGGTACTATATGTATCCCTTCATGAGATGTTATCCTTCTCGGGAGCATCAGATACTTTTGTCTCGTGTGTTTCACTTACATCACGTATCTCATGCTTCTATTATCATGAATCTTCGGGAATCAGCTAGTGACTTATGTACCCTCATGATCACCGAGCCTTCACGAATCAATTTATGAATCACCCTTTATAGGTAACGTAGTATAATCATGAATCTTAACGTAACATGAATGGATCTTTATGTATTGATTGGGGATGGGAGAGTATAAATAAACATGTGAATAAATCAAAGTAGTGTAATCATGAATCAATTCCAAGTAGTGTAATCATGAATCAGTCCTTAGCCATTTACATGTTTATCCAGTACTCTGAATCACTAGCACTGTCTCTCTTTATATATATCATAGATATTTACTTACAGTCTCTCTCTTACGTTATGCTATTCTTCTGTTTCTTGTACTTTATTCTCTAGCATAATTATATTTTCTTTTTCTGCTATAACTTGTTGAGATGTATTGTGCTCGCTCCTGTCCTGACTGGACCTGTTAAAATATTACAGAGGATGAGGACGAGGCTAGCTGCCCTACCTATTATGGGGCTACTTTAGATGACAGCTGTGACTTGGACCAGCAGCCGGACCCTATAGCTGTGGATGACACTCTTCTAGACTAGGATTTCTTATTTACATTACTCTATGGATGACTGTATATATTGATACTTGGGATTTGTGATGTATTAGATACTTAGACTCTCTGTTTGTACTTGTGGATTTTATTTCATTTCAGCAGTATCTATCTAAATATCATTCCATCTTATCTTCCTGCCTTAGTTGTGATTGAGTTTACTTCTGCCATGTCACCCCCATTCGGGGAGTATAAACTGTTTAGAATTTATATTGTTAGATGTTGTGACCTAGGACAGCGTTATACCGCCGACACTACGGCGTAGGCTGGACGTACCCACGTCTCGTGCCCTTACTCTAGGGTGCGGGTCGTGACACGTTTTTAATGGTGGCCCATGCAGGTCTAGATTAGAAATGTAGTGGTATTCGAACTAGAATATCACTGCAGCCTGCAGTAGAATTAGGAAATTTTTGGAAGGTACTTAATCAAATTAGGAAAAACTCTTTATCAGATTTCGTACATCTAAATTTTGCTGCTTATTGTCTTCCTTTGAATTTAAACTGTCCTCCTTTGATATTTCGACTCATTCTCAGAAATTGTTTCTTTTGATCTATCTCCAGGATGGTTGAGACGAAGTCGCATTGCCAGGGCCAGGGGGACGTCGATGGGAGGTCTGCCACCTCTCATACTCAGCAGCCTGCCCCTGGTACCGCAGCCCCTGTCATGCCGGCTGAGGAAGGCGTTTCAGCAGCTTTTGGAGGAGCCCCACCACCTGTGAGGCATGAGCCGAGTCCGGTGATTCCCGATGTGCTTCAGCAGCAGCAGCCACCTGCGGAGATAGTTGATGCCGTGCAGCTGTTAGCCTTCTTCCGGCATTACATGTAGGGTCAGCAGACCCAGCAGCAGAGGCACACAGCAGAGCTCACACGAGGCATTGAGCTGGCAGTGACTGTAGTAGAGAGAGTCATAGCTCAGCCAGCGGCAGCCCCGCAGCCGCACCAGCCACGGGAGAAGGGCATACAAGACTTTCAGAAGATGCACCCGAGGGACTTTCGAGGGACAGAGGGGATCTTGTATGTCGATAAGTGGATCGAGCACATGGAGGAGATATTCCGGTTGGCTGAGATCCCGACGAGGCTCCAGATAGAGGCAGCGACCAACATGATATAGGATCTGGCCCGTACATGGTACCAGACCGACCCGAGGGTTGGTACAGCAGGACAGACTTGGGCAGCATTCAAGAAGCTATTCAAGGAGAAGTTCTTCCCAGATGCAGCACTGGGAGCCCTCGAGACTCAGTTCGAGGCCCTAGTTCAGGAGAACCAGTCTGTGGAGGACTACGCAGGAGAGTTCTGCCGCCAGAGCAGATTTATGGAGGATTTGTCGGAGACGACGAAGGCCCGGAGGTTCCGGAAGGGCTTGGTAAATGAGGGTCAAGTCCTACACCAAGAACGCCCGCAGCACTACCTTTGAGGTGATCCTGGTGGACGCTTTAGCTGTAGAGGATGATCTTGAGCTTAGGCTCAAGAGGGGGCGAGACTCCCAGGGAGGCAGCAGTAGTGGAGGATCGGCCAAGAGGCCGTACTTTCAGCAGCAGCACCAGCAGCACCACCATCAGCAGAGGTTCCAGCCGCAGCAGTTTCAGCAGCCGAGGCATCAGCCAGTTCAACATCAGTAGCAGAGGGTACAGCAGCAGGCACCGAGGCAGCAGGCCACCCCCTGTACTTATTGCAAGAAGCTAGGGCACGGGTGGAACAAGTGTAGGAAGAGGCTAGGCAGGTGCCTACTCTGTGGGGCAGCAGACCATCAGCTGAGGGAGTGTCCTATGTTCTCGGGATGATCAGGGCAGGGAGCAGGAGCAGGAGCCAAGGCTCCAGGGGACCGCAGAAGGGACCGTTGACGACTCAGCAGCAGCGGTTTATGTAGCACTAGCAGCAGGCCAGGGGAGGCCAGCAGGGGCGAGCTTTTGCCATGGCAGCTGAAGATGCAGAGGCGATAGGAGAGCTGATCGCAGGTTCGGTTCTTCTCGATTCCAGACCAGCTTTTGCATTATTCGATTCTGGTGCTTCGCATAGCTTCATATCTGTATCATTTGCGATTAGACATGGTATCATAGCTGAATCATTGCTTAGGACTTACAAGATCATGACCGGGGGTGGTATTATCCTCGTACGTGATGTTTGTAAGAGTTAGAGTATTGTTTTGGGAGGCCGTGAGTTGGAGGTGAGCCTGCTCGTAATGCTATTGCCGAACTACGATATAGTATTCGGTATGGATTGGTTGAGCAGGCACCATGCCAGCATTGATTGTAGAGGGGGTAGAGTTCTCTTCAGAGTGCCGGGGGGAGCCAGAGTTCGAGTACTCCAGACGTTAGGCGGAGCAGGGCAGCGGAGTTTTTTGCGGAGTCTCGGTTGAGGAGCAGACGATTCCACACCCCTTGATAGCAGAGTATATGGATGTTTTCCCAGAGGAGTTGCCGGGATTGCCACCAGACAGAGACATTGAGTTTTCGATAGACTTGGTTCCAGGAACTGAACCCATCTCTTAGCACGTCTATCGAGTGAACAACAGCGAGTTGGTGGAGCTGAAGAAGCAGGTGGATGAGCTGCAGGACAAGGACTTCATCCGTTCGAGTTTGTCGCCATGGGGTGTACCAGTGTTATTTGTGTCGAAGAAGGATGGGTCAGTACGGATGTGTATTGACTATAGGGCACTCAACAACCTCACGATCAAGAACAGATACCTACTGCCGCGGATCAACGATCTTTTTGACCAGTTGAGCGGAGCTCGGGTATTTTCCAAGATTGATCTGAGGTCGGGATATCACCAGGTGAAGGTAAAGAGGGAGGATATTCCCAATACCACTTTCAGGATGCGGTACGGACAGTTTGAGTTTTTGGTTATGCCGTTTGGGCTGACCAATGCACCAGCAGTGTTTATGAACCTAATGAACAAGGTGTTCCATCAGTACTTGAACAAGTTTGTGGTGGTATTCATTGATGATATCCTGGTGTATTCGAAGATAGGGAAGGAGCACGAGGAGCACTTGAGAGTGGTGCTGGAGACACTCAGGAGGTAGAGGTTGTATGGCAAGCTCTCGAAGTGCGAGTTCTTCCTAGACAGAGTTGACTTCTTGGGTCATGTGGTGACTGGAGATGGTATCTCAGTGGACCCGAAGAAGATCACAGTAGTTGAGGCTTGGACAACGCCGACTTCAGTGGCAGAGATCGAGAGTTTCCTGGGGCTGGCAGGATATTATAGAAGATTTGTGCAGGATTTCTCCCGGATTGCAGAGCCGTTGACTCGGTTGACCCGGAAGGATGTCGAGTATGTTTGGTCAGAGGAGTGTCAGGCAGCTTTTGATGAGTTGAAGAAGCGGCTTACGACAGCTCCGATTCTGACATTGCCTTCAGGATCAGGCGGATTCACTATTTATAGTGACGCTTAAGGGAAGGGGCTGGGTTGTGTCTTACAGCAGCATGGGAAGGTGATTGCCTATGCTTCCAAGCAATTATGTCCCCATGAGAAGAACTACCCTACCTACGACCTGGAGCTGGCAGTAGTGATATTTGCTCTGAAGTTGTGGAAGCATTATCTGTATGGGGAGAGGGTGGAGATCTTCACAGATCACAAGAGCTTAAAGTATGTGTTCACTCAGAAGGAGCTGAACATGAGGCAGCACAGATGGCTAGAGTTGATGAAGGACTTCGACTTATCACTTCAGTATCACCAAGGGAAGGCCAACGTGGTTGCCGATGCCTTGAGTAGGTATCCGACAGCCATGTGTTTGACCATGGACCATCACTTGTTTGCTGATTTGGAGAGCCTGGGGATTGAGGTGATCGTGCCCAGAGTTCAGATGCAGTTATGGGGCCTGCAGATTCAGTCAGACTTGGTGGAAATGATCAAGTCGGCATAGTTTGAGGACGTTGCTCTGCGGTGTCTCCGAGAGCAGGTTCGTGCAGGATTGGTGGATGGCGAGTTTTCTCTTGCAGAGGATGGTGCCTTGAGGCACGTTCCAGGTTATGTGTGCCCAGCGGAGAGCTCAGAGAGCAGGTTTTGCAGGAGGCCCATAGATCTCAGTACTCTATACACCCTGGGCTAACAAGATGTACCGAGATCGGGAGCATATTTGGTAGTCCGGGATGAAGCGGGAGGTGGCTCGCTTCGTAGCTAGGTGCTTGGTCTGTCAGCAGGTCAAGGTAGAGAGGCAGAGGCCCGGTAGATTATTACAGCCGCTGCCCATTCCCAAGTAGAAATGGGAGCATATCACTATGGACTTCGTATCAAGACTGCCGTGTACCCCAGGAGGAAAGACGCGATTTGGGTCATCGTTGACAGGTTGACCAAATTGGCCCACTTCTTGCCATTCTATGTGGGTACGTCTACAGAGAGGCTGGCGGAGATGTATATGCGGCAGATAGTCAGGATCCACGGGGTTTCGGTCAGCATCATCTCAGATCGGGATAGTCGCTTTACTTCCCATTTCTGGAGGAGTCTGCAGATTAGCTTGGGCACCCAGCTCAAGTTTAGTACTGCATACCACCCCCAGACGGACGGACAGTCAGAGAGGACTATTCAGACGCTTGAGGATATGCTGCGGACGTGCGTCTTGGACTTTGGAGGTTTCTTGGAGGATCATCTACATTTGGTGGAGTTTGCTTACAACAACAGTTTCCAGGCCAGCATCGAGATGTCACCTGTCGAGGCTCTGTACGGGCGTAGGTGTTGTACACCCTTATCTTGGGATGATGTTGGTGAGCGAGCTTTACTGGGGCCAGAGATGGTTGTTAACGCAGTCAAAAAGGTGAAGCTCATCAGGAACAGACTTCACGTGGCGCAGGACAGACATCGGTACTGGGCCGATAGCCACCGGAGGCCGTTGGAGTTTGAGGTACAGATTTAGAGATAGGATTAGAAGTAGGTTGTATTTTTGTTTTGTTTTATTGATTATGTTTGATTTTTTTAGTAACTTGAGACCTTGCTTGTGATTAGGTTGGAGACATGGTTTTTCTGCGGATATCTCCGACTCGTGGTACGATACGTTTTGGTGGAGGTGGGAAGCTTAGCCCGCACTTCATCGGCCCTTTCGTTATCAGCGGGAGAGTCGATGACGTGGCATACAGGCTAGACTTGCCACCTTCACTAGTGAGAGTTCACAATATATTCCACATATCACAGTTGAGACGGTACGTGGCTGACCCCAGCCATGTGCTTGATCATTCGGAGATTGAGGTTGGACCTACTCTCAGTTATCCATAGCAGCCTGTGGAGATTCTGGATCGCCGAGAGAAGGTTCTGAGGAACCAGGTGATACCCTTGGTACGCATCGCATGGAGGCATCATTCTCGAAGAGAGTCTACCTGGGAGCGGAAGGATGAGATGCGCGAGCGTTACCCATATCTTTTTGGACCGTGAGGTATGATCGTCTATCCTTCTCATTGTTAGGTTTGCCTTTCAATTTCGAGGACGAAATTTTTTTTAGGAGGGTAGATTTGTCACTACCACATTTCTAGTTTGAGGGTATTTTTATCATTTTTGAATTATTTGAATTTAATATATTTTATTAGGAATTTAAAATGATTTATTTGAATGGTGTGATTTAAATACTAGTTTATTTATTGCCATGTGATTTTGGTTAGCCTAACCTAGATTGGACCTAACCTAGATTAGCCATAGCCTAGTTTAGCTAGCCACTTTGAGTTTATTTAGTATTGAATAGTGGTTTGAGTCATTTTAGCTAAGAGGGTGGTTTGCAACTTAACTAGGAAAGAGCCCTAGATTCTAGGCCACCCATTAGCCTTGATTAATTGCTAGCCCTTAGATGAAACCTAAAAACCCTAACCCTAACTAAACTGGCCAGCCAAGACCCCCCCTGACTATATAATGTCTCCATAGGAATTTGTGCCTCTTTTTTTATTAGTTCATCATTTTTCTAAGACTAGGTAAGCCTTTATTTATTTTTCTTCAAAGTTTAAATCAATAGGACTCCATTTTTATTGGGATTTCTTCCATTATGTTCTAATCAATGTTCTCTTGCTGATTGTGGAGTCAAATCTCAGATTTGTATCAATTTGGGAATTTTGGGTGGCAGAACTCCTTGGAAGAGACTTTTTGTGTTGAAGAACACCCATAGGTAAATTCCTATCCACCCATTGAAATTTGGTTTTCTTTGCATAAATACCTTGCCCTAGGTGTCCTGGTCCTGTAGAAATAGGGTTTGCCAATTTTTGTGTCTTGTACGTGTTCGTATCGGACACGTATCAGTTCTGTGTGCAGGTGTTCGACGAAATGCCACAAAGGGCATTTCGATCGATTTTTTGAGAAGTGTTTGAATGGAAATTCGTGTCTTGGTGTCGCTTATAGGTTTCTAAGTGACTGAGGTGATTTCGAGTCGTATCCGAGTCATACTGGACTCGTGGACACGCCTGCGCGCGCATGGTCGCACTGTCCTGCTACCCGCAGGTTCGTACGACTCATTCTGGACACGTGAACGCGTGTCCTTCGACACAGGGCTTGGGGCAATGTCTGAAACGATACCCCCAAGGCCACGTGTCCATTGGGTTCGTGTCGAGTGAGGGATTCGTCCCCCACTGGACACGGGTGTACTGTGGCTGAACCCAGTTCAGTGTGTTTGAGTTTTGTGTGTGTTTTGGACACATTCGCGTCCTATTTTTTTGACACGGTATATTATGTATGTCAAGTACACATATTGACAATTAAATACCAACCATTTGCATGGATTATTAAATGTTATTTCTATGTTGAAATAGGAATTTTCTATTTCACTGATACTGTTGAGTATCAGCGAGTGTGCTCACTGTTTCACCATTTCAATTCCCTTTTAAATGTTAAATATCATGTAAATTAATTATGGGTTAATGTCTGTACATTAGATAACATGTTTAGGTTTGTAGGAATCATTTTTTTGTGAAGAATTGATGAAAGAGAGTTCGAATTTCATAAGAACTGATTGTTCACTGATACATATATTCTGGAAACTGAATTGGTTCCTATATAATCTGATTTTGGCTATGTTATCAGCTGTAAATAAATCCTACATGTTATCTAGTCTATAATTAGTTCGATTACATTAGACTAGGCTTATGGCATGAAATGATAACTGTGCACAGAGTTTGGGTTGCATTGTTCAACTGTTAAGTTATTTGGTATAGCCAAACTGTCATTTATCCTGAGACATTGAGGTCATTTCCAGTTTCAATTTTGAGTAAGTTCTAATTGAATGTTACTGTTGTAAACCTGAGTAATTGATTAGTTGATAACTGTTTTTTCTCTGTTAATTGTTTCACTGAATCTGGGATTCCTGAGTTCTATTCAATTCCTAATGATTCTTGTCATGTCTAATTCAATTATACATACATAGATGGTATGTTTCAATGCACTGTCACTTGGTTTTAACCTGAGATTGAATGGTTAGTTATATCGTGAATTGATTCTTTCCTATTGAATGCCTAAGTTGCAATCACTAATGCACTCTTGCCTTCACTGTGACACTTGCACACACCCTAATGACCTGCCACCCACCTTCCTCACTATAATCCTGTGATACACTAGTTTGCATTACCTGTCACATGTTTTCAGCTCACATATATTCCTGTACACAGAACACTGAGACACACATTCCTGTCACTCCACAATTCTGAGACACAAAGACACTTTCCTGTCATGGTTTACACATTACATGTCAATGTATCACTGATTTTTCCTATGTGTAACACACACACACAGTCCTCTACATGAACACACACACACTAGCTTACACTCATTCACTCACACACTCCCTAAATTCCTGTACACTAGTACACATGTCATGCATAGTTCACATGCCCATATGCTCAAGGCCATATAGACACTATATACACACATGTTTTCCCTCTAGCATACACACACAATTCATAATGTATGCACTGCCTTGCATTTCCTGTCACATATTGATACATCTCATATGCACACACACATGTCTACACATATTTATCCACACACATTTATGTATATAGATAATTCCTAATCTATGTGTATGAGCATTATACATATATTGTATATGTGGGTAAATAGATATACTAACCTATGTGTAGATGGTAGTGTAGGATGTTATGGGTATTCCTATGTGTGATAGCTAATGTGCTAGACACATTTCTATTTGTATATGTGGATATACATATACATTCATATGTGAATAGTGATATATATTCTATATGTGGTATTGGGCCTATGTTGTGTCTGTTAGACTAGTGAGAGCTTAGTTAGGATGTTTAGTCTTGATTAGGCCTAGAATAGACCAGTTAAGACTAATTAGACTTGTTAGACCTAGTTTGACCATAGTTGGCCTAGGTTTGACTTCTTGGTTGACCAGGGTTGACCAAGAGTTGACTTTGACCTAGATTGACCTAGATTCATGTAGAATGCATTGTAGTGCTTATCTTTACCATTCTGGACTTGTTATGACTTGTGCTGTTCTGATTAGGAGCCAAACACCTCTCCTCGGATAGTACATTTCAGTTGGACACTCAGATAGCAGGCGAGTACATTCTCTGATCATTTTATATCATAATTAGGATTATATTTCCTGCTTTAGACTATCTTACTTGATGCTGACACGTTGGTAACACGGATTGGTACTATATGGATCCCTTTATGAGATGTTATCCTTCTCGGGAGCATCAGATAATTTTATCTCGTGTGTTTCACTTACATCACGTATCTCATGCTTCTATTATCATGAATCTTCGGGAATCAGCTAGTAACTCATGTACCATCATGATCACCGAGCCTTCACGAATCAATTCATGAATCACCCTTTATGGGCAACATAGTATAATCATGAATCTTAAAATAACTTGAATGGATCTTTGTGTATTGATTGAGGATGGAGGAGTATAAATAAACATGTGAATAATTCCAAGTAGTGTAATCATGAATCAGTCCTTAGCCATTCACATGTTTATCCAGTACTCTGAATCACTAGCACTGTCTCTCTTTATATATATCATAGATATTTACTTACAGTCTCTCTCTTACATTATGCTATTCTTCAGTTTCCTGTACTTTATTCTCTAGCATGATTATATTTTCTTTTTCTGCTATGACTTGTTGAGATGTATTGTGCTCGCTCCTATCCTGACTGGACATGTTGAAATATTACAGAGGATGAGGACGAGGCTGGCTGCCCTACCTATTATGGGGCTACTTTAGATGACAGGTGTGACTTGGACCAGCAGCCGGACCCTATAGCTGTGGATGACACTCTTCTAGATTAGGATGTCTTATTTATATTACTCTATGGATGACTATATATATTGATACTTGGAATTTGTGATGTATTAGACACTTAGACACTCTGTTTGTACTTGTGGATTTTATTTCATTTCAGCAGTATCTATCTATCTATCATTCCATCTTATCTTCTTGCCTTAGTTGTGATTGAGTTTACTTCTGCCATGTCACCCCCATTCGGGGAGTATAAACTGTTTAGAATTTATATTGTTAGATGTTGTAACCAAGGACAGCGTTCTACCGTCGACACTGCGGCGTAGGCTGGACGTACCACGTCTCGTGCACTTACTCTAGGGTGCGGGTCGTGACACGGTTCTTGCATGCTCCGTACACCGTGGGCAGTTTTGCTCGTGCACGTAGTGTATTTTATGTACCGTAGCCCGTGCCATTCATTGGTCGCGCGCTCGCGTGCTATGCTTGCGCGCTCTGTGCACCGTGGGGAATTTTTTCTGTACGAGCTGTGCGTTTTGTGC